>PVJA010041658.1:0-17762 GCA_004027025.1 Myocastor coypus
TTTTTTTTTTTTTTTTTTTTTTTTTTTTTTTTTTGTGGAACTGGGGATTGAACTTAGGACCTTGCACTTGCCAGGCAAGCACTTGTGCCCCTGAGATATCTCCCCAGCCATTGAAGGACTTTATCTTGAGAAGCAATTCCTTGACCAATGTGAAAAGGAATTGCCACATTGCTTCTCGAGTAAAATCAACAAGTTTTCTCAATCTTAGAATTTGTATAGTCCCAGGCAATCTTTATTATCTTTCCATGAAATGAAAGCTTACAGTGCACATTCTTAAAAATGAATATTTGATAGCTTTTCTGACGTAGCATTAGAATATTAATACTATCAATCATCAGTCCTTTCTGAATGGGGAGAACCAGCACTCAAATTGGGGTAATCCCTGAGCTATATCCATGCTGCTGACATAGTAAGTCATGCAGGCAAGAAAATTAGAAAAATCTAAAGGGCTGCAAAGTTTTTTAAATCTAATTTAAACTCCCAATTTTCTGTCCAAGGTAATTGCTTTGCTTTCTGAGTCTGTTTTTCATTGCTTTTGCTGTCTCTTGCAGTATTAAGCCGTTGCCCCCTGATACATATTAAACGTGATTTAGCTACCACATCTGTGGAAAGAGATGCTAAACATTAAAAGGATCCTCGCCCAGGCTCTGGGAGAGAACAAGTTCTTGTCAGGAGTTGGAACCATCATACCTACCACAGAGAAAGTGTCCAGGCCCGGAGCTCACAGAAAAATGATAGAGTGGAATTTCTAGGAGCAATGTTGAAGTAGAAACTTTGAAAGAAGTGCTCAACAGCATGTATGTGCTGCCTCCAGAGAGACCCGTATTCTCACATAGGTGTGAGTCCACACCCTTGCTGAAATTCCTCTGCTGTCCTCTGTGGCTTCTTGTTTTTAGTTTCCTTTCCTGGATTCTGCCCCACCCATCATCAGATGTTAAAGTGCATTAGAGCTTGGTACTCAAAATTTCTTTCATATACATACATGGTCACCCCATCAATGAAGGTACTTGATGTCAAACCTTGAAATCACACACACACACGTCCATCCCAGTTTATACCTTTAGTCCTGCACAATCCTAATTGCAGATTCCTATCCCAACTGCCTACACAATATTGGTTTCAGTGTCCAAGTTTCTTCTCTATGATGTCCAAAACTCATGTCCATACTCATAAAAGATGTGTCTGTATTCTTTTAGAAACTTTCTCTACCAATCTTTTGTGCTTCAGTACGTTGTCTTCCCACTGTTCCACTTGGTGAGACCAAAGGTGTTGGTTTTCTTCTAGTTTCCAATAACCATTACTACGGGCTTAATCATTAAAGTGTTTCTCAACACATCTACGCTTGCCTTAGGTACATCGTTCCTCACTTAGAATCTTGGAACAGCCTTACGACTGAATCCTTTGTATCTGCCACTGCACTTCTTTCACACAGGGCATCCAGAGTGACCGAAGTTCAAGTTTAACTCCTGTTAGTGCATGCTTGCACTACATAGTGATTGTATTCTGGGCGGGGAGTCAGCACATGCATAGGATGAAACTTTTTTTCCATCCCCCTTTCCTCCTATCCTTCCTTTCCTTCCTCCCAATCTATCCTCCCTTTCAAAACATTCTGCTTCCCTATGTCTTCTTATCTAGCTTTTATTTTCCTCCTTATTTATATTTTTATTAATAGGTATATTTTACATGAAATACTTACGCTTGTGTGTTTTATTTATTTTACTAATACTGTGGTCTCAACTGCATCTATTTTAGCACAAATGACTCAAGTTGACTGTCTTTTATGATAGGGTAGTCCTCCACTGTGTTTAAATGTCACATGTTCTTTATTATTCCTCAATGGATGGACATGCTGGCTGCTTCTAAGATTTAGCTGTTATGAACTGTGCTATGGTAACATAGGTATTCATGTAGCAGTGTAATAGGATATCTTTGACTCTTTCAGAAAGATGCCTAAGAGGAGACTAGCTGGGTTGAATAAAATTTCTAGTTTTTTTTCAAGGACTATCTATACTCATTTTTAAAGTGGCCATACTTGTTTACATTCCCACCAACGAAGAAGAAGGGCTCCTTTTTACATGCAGCTTTTCCAGCATTTGCTATTATTTGATTTCCTTTCTAGAGTATGATAAATTTCAGTGTTGTTATAATTTATACCATTACATGTTACTTACATTTTTAATGACCAGAGATACCAAACATTTTTCATTTTGTATTTATTGAACATTTCTTCTCCTCTTCTCTTCTTCCTCCTCTTTCTCCTCCTTCTCTTCCTCTTCCTCCTCCTCTTTTTCCTTCTCTTCCTCAGAATTATCTATTCTTTGCAATTGGTCATTTTTGATTGGATCTTTTATTTTGGAACACTTAATTTCTTTGATTTAAAAACATATATTCTATACATTACTCTTTAAAAAATATATATTAGTCTTCTGTCCAAGCAATAGCTGTTTTCTCACTCTGTAGGTTATTTTTTCACTAGATTGACTGTCCTTTGCTATGTAGGTTTTTAATTTTATGTAATCCATTCATTGACTCTGTATGCTGTTACTTTTGTTATGGGAGTTCTGTTAAAAAAAAGTTCTTGCCTATATCTCGGAGCATTTTATCTACTTTATTTTCTAGCAGATTAAGTGTTTAGGTTTAGAATTTACTTGGATCATAGTCTAGCACATGGTGAGAGAGAGGTGCAGGTGTAGATCCCACGCTCTGCATGTGGAAGGCCTGTTTCCTACCACCATTTGTTCAAGAGACAATTTTTAATCCCGTGTGTGTTTTTGGCCCCTTTGTCAAGGATCAGATAGCTGAGTGTGCCTGGTATTGTTTACGAGTCCTCTATTATTCTGTTGCACTGAATCCTTTGTCTGCCTTCTTGCCAGTGTCATGCTGTGTTTCTTCCACAGAAGCTGTGTAGTACAACCTGCAGTCAGGACCTGTGAGGCCCCTGGCTTGCTTTTGTTGCCTAGGACTGTTTTGCTCTTCTGAGTCACTTCAGCTTCCATATGAACATTAGGATTGTGTTCTTTGCTTTGGTGACAAATGCTATTAGAATTTTTATTGTAATTATACTAAATCTATATATCAGTTTTGAAACTGTGGACATTTTGACAATATTTTTATGCCTGCGTGGGAATAAGGGAGATATTTCCATTTTTTTCATGTCAACTTCTATTTCTTTTTTTAGAGTATGGTAGCTTTCATTGAGGAGGTCTTGTACTTTTTTGGTCAGGTTAATTTCAAAATAAGTAGATTTTCTTGATGGTACTGGAAATTGTATTCTTTTTCTAATTTCTTTCTTGACAAGTTTATTGTCAGATTAATTCTCAAAGAATAATTAAAGTTGCTATTGAAAACTCATATACCACCAGAAAAATGTTTCTCTCTTTACTGTGATTCAGAGAATTGGTCCCCAAAAGTTTATGTGCTGAATGCTTAGTCTATACTGAGTAGTGCTACTGGAAGGCACAACAAATTTAGGAAATGGGACCTAGTGAGATTTTTAGGCCACTGGGGATGTGTCCACGAATGAGGCTCTGGAAGTCCAGTATATTGCTCTCCTTCAATTCCCACTCATGAAGTAGAAGGGCTCTCCTCACTACACATTCTCTCCTTAATGTACTATGACATCACAGGCCCAAGTAATGGGGCAAATTGGTGATAGAAATGTACAAAAGTATTAGCAAAAACAGTATTTTTTCTTTTTTATTACTCACAGTAATAGAAAGATGACTCACACGGTCCTCTACCCACTCTTGCTTCCCGTATTTCTTCCTATTTGTCTCTGTATTCTGTTCTCATTCTCTCATGCTGCCCAGACTGTCCAGGTGGTAGGAATTAAGCATAGCTAATGCTATACTTTTAGCATTCAAGTTAAGAACTCTAAAGGAAGGAAGGGTGTATACACATGAAGTCTCCATGAAAGGCACTAGTTGGTTTAGCTAGTAAACACTTCTCTATTTGGTAGAGTTTGTGCTTATTACTAGAACATTTTCCTCATGGGGGAAGAGACTATGAAGATCAAGTATAAGTTGTGTGAACATGTGTGAGGGGCAGTTGGCAGTTGTATCTTTAGGTTGTCACTTACTAAAAGCTGTTTCTTACTAACAGATATCCTAACTACAAGGATGACCTTAAATAAGGCAGAATCTAAGCATACGTGCACTCTACAGTGTTTAAAGACTCAGATTTATTTTGTCTCTTTTTCACCAGGACTCAAGATTGAACCAAGGCCCTTGCACTGAATAATACACATGACACTTTTTGTGTTTACTTAGGGTAAGTAGGAGTTGCATAGCCTGTTCTCTAACTTACAGCTCTCCTGTCTCAGCCTTCCAGAATGCTTGAGCTCAGCTTTATCCTGTTCTTAAGATGTGACATGATGACTCATAAACCAAGATTATTGCTCCAGCTCTAATTTTTGCATTCATAGAATAACTGGCAGGAAAGACAAACCATGCAGAAAGAAAAGACAAAGAACATTTCCAAAAATCTTATCAACAGGATTTGAAAAATGCTTCACAAAACTTTATTTCATCTGCCAAATATTAGACACATGACCTTTACAAGAGAATATGAGAAACATAGTTATATGAGAAACATTGGTTAGTTGCAATTTTGCTGCATTATTGTGGAAGTAGAGAAAAACAAATCAATATTTTCTGCTACTATAGCAGGCTGGGATTTCATTGATAATGAAAATGAACATTCTAGTAGAAGTATGAAAAGAGTTAGAAAAGTCCCTCAATGATTAATATGGTGTATTGTGACTTTCATATCTGAAGCCTGTAGCTAATCTTGTCATTTTGTTGTTATAAAATACTATACCTGATCTCATAACCTATGCTGGGGTACACAGCAAAGACTTAAAAATGAGATGTGTGCCCACTTATGATAAAAAACTTAAAGTTGAAATATAGTTATAAAAAACCTTTCATCCAACTATTTTGAAATTTCATATTAATATTCAGACCAAATACAGTCAATACCTTGCCTACCAATAAAATTGAGTAAAATAAAATGTATTTTTCCTGATGAATGACTAGCAACTATTTTTATATTCAACAGAAAAGAAAAAAAAATTGCTTGATTATTTTTTAATGAGTGATAAAATTAATACTGCTCATACTGTTGAATGTTTGATTTAGGGCCAGCAAGATGGTTTAGTGGTCTAAAGTGCCTGCTTAGGAAAGCTTAGGCAACCACAGTGACCGAGGTTCAGTCCCCAGCACCATATGCTGCACCAGCCCCACCCCCAGGGTAGGCTGAGCTGGCCATAAAAATAATCAATCAATCAATCGATAGATCAATCAATCGCTCAATCAATCAGGCTTGATTTAAACTTCTAGTTGTAGTACAAGATATTTATCATTTTTTAATGGCATAACACCGGTTTTCTTAGTAACTGAAGCTCTGAGGTAGAAATCAGTTATTCTCTTCATGCAGAACTCTCTACACCATAGTGTAGTTCAATAATTACCCAAGATGCCCTAACTTTCTAGATAAGGACTATTCTCCTTGGAATTTTAATATTGATTTGAATGACACAGTGACAGAAAATGTTGAGAGTTCATTCCTACACTATCCACATATCTGGTTTCTTCAGATACCTAAACTTGAGTGTTCTGAAATTTCCTATGATATTCAGGGGCTGCAGACACACATTTAATTGCTTACATAGTGTTTTTTCCCTTATGTAGCCAGAGTTCATTGCTTTGCTCACTCCAACAAGATCCTCAGTGCTGAGCAATATAGCTGCATTTGTCCTGTCTTCCACAGTCTGGAGAAGAACCTCTGTGCTGAATTTACAAATCTAGCCTGAGGGAAGAGCCATATCTTATACTGTTCTACTACTGTCCCCTTTCTCACTGTGAAGTATAAAATTCTTTAGGTGCTAAAGAAAGGAATAATAGAATGCGCCATGTCTCTATGCCGTTTCGGAAGTGATACTTGACCTCTTTCTTCATCTCTATAAATTTGTGTTTGGAGTTTCATTCTCAGCTCCAGCTAAGTGTTTTCCACTGCCTTTCTGTTTTAATAATCATAAAGAGAGGATGATTTTTGCTACCCCTAGAGATGCTCAGTAAGTCACCACTCCTTCAGGCCCAGATGACTGAGAAGCAGTCAGTCTGTTCCACCTAGCCTTGTTAAATTTAATTCATCCCTGCTTTATTTTAAATTTTTTTCTCATTTAGGTATACTTTGCAATTAGTAGCATTGCTTTTCAGCTGAAGTTTATTTATTCATTTTAGGTGGAAGCGTTGCCTTTCTAGTCTGTTATTTTGGTGCATCTTTACTGTGGGACATTAATAATTGAAAAGTACAAAAGGTAACGCATATGTTACTGACCATTGTAAGACAAGTTGATTTTCAGATTTTCTGTACTGAAAGCCATTCTTTAACAAGTAATTTTATATGAGAGATGTGAATCTTGTCACTGCACGGAAGGGAGGGAGAAGACATTTACATACGCGATTCTGGTGTTTATCTTAGAAACTTTGGTTTGTTAGAGCAGAAGAACGAAGCGTTCCTCAGTTTTGACTGCCCTCCTACCTGATTGGAGTGAGAGGGCACTTAGCAGATTTGAGCCAGGCATTTCACCTACTTTCCCTTTTGCCCTTTCATCATGTATGGCATCCAGATGTTCCCCTGAGGCCTCATCTAGCCGCAGATTTAGCTTGATGGAGGTGACCGGATCTAGAGTGTGCGATGCAGGAGTTAAGACCATGTTGCAAGGACTGATTTATGGCCGTACGCTACGCTCAAGGGCGCCCCCCACCCCCCGGTGTGGGTGGAAGCCTGAATAAAATAAGGGACAGAAATGCGGCTGCTGCTTCGCTGCTTCACTGTCTCTGCCTGTCATAAACCGTTTCTCCTCTGGAATGCCTGTCAGGCCATGCTGCCGTGGCGCCAGCCAAATAGGGACCAAAACGTCTACAGCAAGCCAAAGTGAACACTTCCCTGTTGAATTTTGGATGACAGATATTTTGTCTCTGCAACAAGAAAAGTAACTGAGGGGCTGGGGCTAAAGTTCAGCGGTTTAAGCACCTACCTCCAAGCGCAAGGACACTGGTTCAATCCCTGGTGCCACATCCTGTGCTGGCCCGGGAACCAGGTATGGTTGCGCATGCCTGTAACTCCAGCAGTGGGGAGGCTGAGACAGGCAGACCACTATGATTTTCAAGCTGTGAAACAAGACCCTGTACCAAACAAATAAGTAAGTAAGTAACTAACTAACTAACTAACTAACTAACTAAGTGATGGAGGCACTTTTGTGTTGTTTTCTCACTTCCCTTCCCCTCATCGCACTTTAACTCAGGATTCTATAGTTTTGTTTTTGTTATTAATTCTCATTTATTGAGATTGAAACTTTGATTGCTACTAATTGACTTAATAACCTCACCTTTAAAAAAAATACAAGAGCAAAATGAGCTTTTATTTTCCATTAGTTTAAATTCTTAACGAGTGCAGCATCAAACAGATTCCATGTCTGATGGCCTTAGCAGGAAGGTTGCTTGGGAACTTGGTGTAAACCATGCCGCTGTTTGCATGGGCCCGAGTGACTTTTCCCCAGATCACTCTGGCTTTGTTTGGTTTGCCACCTGGTGCCACTGTGTTGTTTTTTGCTTTGCATACATAAACACATCGCTTGCCCAAGTGGAATTCAGTTTCCTCCTGGGCATAAACACCTTTCATTTTAAGAAGACCTGTATGTTTCCTCTGATTGTAGAGACCCTGCTTATAACCAGCAAAAATGACCTTGCACTGGTCTTCCAGGCATATTTGCCTTTAAGAAGTTCTGTTCCCAGCAGGCCCCACTTACTTGCCCCACCTCCCACACCAGTCACCGCACTCACCTCAATAACCTCTTTATGGCCTCTTGTGGAGCCACAGATAGCAGAACTTCCCTCCTTGGTGCTGGACATCACACAAAGGAACTGTTATGTGGTTTAAAAATCTTAGAAAGACCCACTGACTCCGGGATGCAGGTTGGCGTCGCGAGGGTATGAAGTCACACTTTAAGGTGTCACCCGCGGAGAAAAATATCAAAGGCTTCTTCGGCCGCATCTGTCCACATGTTACGTAAGACCTCTCATATCAGCCTGCCTATGGTCTGATTCACCGTGAGTATTCTCATAGCAGCTTTTCTGAGCAGTGAACTTTCTGGTGTAGGAAGTCAGACAAGTCCAGGCTCAGTCAATGATTAAAACGATGTCATGATTTCAGTTATTTATCTTTGCTAATCTTTTCCAGTCATCTTGTAATTCCACTGTGGGCCTTCGAACACTAAGGGACACCAGCCACATAGGTTTGACCATCCCGGGTCAATTGATATTGCCTGTTAATAGACTACTCAGAGGAACACAGTCTTTTCTGTTGCCAGGGTGCATTTCATAAAGCAGATGAAGCAACTATTAAACAATATGAATTTTCTTGCTAGCAATTTAAAGCCTAATTCAATCCAGCTTAGTTAGAAGCAACATGATAAGTAATTCATGCACTCGAGTATTTTATAAATGACATAGGTTTGAATAGAAAATTATAGTCACCCCCCAGAACTCTGATCGTATCCTGATGGGATGAGAAAAACTTCCTCCTCTGAGCCATTGGAAAGTTCCTAAGATTTAGTATGATTTGGCCATTTTATTTTATATATTTGCTCCTGATTTAATGATTGTAGGGAGAGGGAGCTAGATTACCTCCCCAGAGCTTAGGTGAAGTCTCTCTGTTCTTAAAAGGATTTTATCTTTGTGAGTGAAACAGACTTTTTTTTTTCTGAAAAGCTTTTTTTTCCCCCCAGATTCTTTTCTGATAGTGTTGAAGAATCCCCTCTTATGTATAGTAAAAGATAAGGTCTTATAAATTTAATACTAAGATATCTGCAAAGTTTTGAATCTTAAAACAGAGATACAGATGTTCTTCTCAGTCTGTTTTTTTTTTTTTTTTTTTTTTTTTTTTTTTTTTTTTTTTTTTTTTTTTTTTTTTTTTTTTTTTTTTTTTTTTTTTTTTTTTTTTTTTTTTTTTTCTTTTTAGGATGCTTTCTGTTCTGCTTATTCTATGATTCTCCCAACCTTATCTCCTCTCCTCTTTCTCTAAATATTCATCTTGTGCAGGGTAGGATCTATTCCTTTGGTCCTGTAAAACAGAACAGAGAAGATGTTCTCAAGGTATCTCATTTTCTAACCAGAACATCAGCAAGCACCAAGGGACCAAGGCTGTCAGGTACCTACAGCAGGATGTCCCCTGGAATATGTGTCAGGACACCATCCCAAGGGAGATCCATCAGGTGCCCCTCCTAGGAACCCAGCAGAAGAGGTTCCATGCCTCTTATACCTCTACTCATGGTATTTTGTGACCTTTCCTGGAGAAATCTTTCATAAATATCACAACAAATGGCCTCATGGCATGAGGACTACACAGCCCTGTTTTGATTTACTCTCCTTCCTGGAAGTTCCTATTGATTCATTAATCATTTACAGTTGGCACTCACAGGAATGAGGTGCTTCTGGCCCTGCGGCAAAGCCACAGAGGCCCTTAACTTCTTTCATAAAGCCTTTTGTAGTTAGTGTCATACTGGACAGTGAATGATTTATTTTGGTTTAGGAAAAGATAAGCTCTGTTTTCTGGGTTTGAGCATGATAAAGAAATGCTCCCCCCTCAGTCCGTGACAGTGGCAGTGTCAGGTGTGTTTCTCAGTGCAGACTTTGAAGCTTGCGCTGGAGAGGCCCACTTACTTAAAGACAAGCAGAGGTGTTCCATCACCTTATCAGAGGAAGTGAATAAAGCACAAGGCTTTGTAAACAACTGCTGCTTTAAAAAATAAACAAGAGCGTGTTGATTTTCTCACATGGATTTTTAAGGCATTTGTTAGAGACCAGCACCGTCCTTCCCTGGCCCTGATGCTAAGCGTTGATTTCTGTCATTGCAAGGTAGCAATAAAATCCTATGTAGACAGATGGGTAGGACACATTGTGAGGTTTGAAAAAACACAATTCATTAATATTGGGAAAGTAATAGTTTTCCAAAATTGGCACTCTGAAAGATGTTGCTGAAGAAATATTTGTGACCTTAGATTGTGATGAGATTTGTATTTATGAATAAAAATGTCTATTGCTTTAAAAATGCCTGTTGAAAGTCTTCATTTGATTGCTGAGTGTTTGCGCTTCAAACATCCCCAGCTTTGGATGTATGCAAAATGTGCAAAGTAAATTTGCTGAGAAAGAAATTACAATTGATTATGAATAATGTTTTGCAAGCTCAATATGTAGTTTTGCTTATTGATTTTAGTACATGTAAAATTAAGTTATACTGAATTACTACTGTAACTATTAATAATAACTGTCAGCATAATTATAAAACCTTTCAACCAAACAATCAAAACATTCTACTGATTACTTCTATTAATTAAAAATGTGGAGAGTTATATAATTAGGTATAAATCTAGAGAAACAGAGCAATCTTTGAAAGCATGGTTATTTATTGTACTTTTTAAAAAACAATTTATTTTCTGAAGATACTTCGAGCCTATGCTACTTAGAAAATTATTTAGGTATCCTTTCTTGGAAAAGTAAAATTAACAGTTTTAGATTAGAGTAATGACATTAAAAAGAAATATGGTCAATAGTGATAATAAAACTTTTAGTAAATGTTTCCTATTCCAGGAATGGAATCAGAATTGCAAATTGATCCAATGAATCTCCAGGGGTGAGAGATTTCCTCCTCTTCCTCCTCCTCCTCCTCCTCCTCCTCCTCCTCCTCCTCCTCCTCCTCCTTCTCTTCCTTCCCCTCCTCCTCCTCTTCCTCCTCTTCCCTCAACTTCCTTTCCTTTCAAATCACCCACCTTCATCATCTTCAACAGAGAAATCCTTTGCACCCCTGTGTGCCTTTGTGCTTTGAATGTCTGGGAAGAAATGAAGCAAAACTGAAAATTCTCAAGAGAATCCAGCTCAGACGTAGAAACTATTACAGCTCTCCCAATGAGGCAGCCTGCTGGGGGTATAGTCCTATTTGGTGGTCCTATGAGATCTTTTTGTGAAGAAAAGAACGTGATTTCACAGCTGACTTGCTGAGCTTAATGGGAGTGATACGCACGTTGGACTCTTTGGAAGAGTCAAGAATGTTGGGTGAAAATGTGCTCATACTAACCCCCTCAGTTAACAGGTACATAAAGAATTTTCTATTGTCCCAGCCTTTTTACTAGCTATGCAAATACAGATCCGTGATTCCTTATCCAGAGCCCTGACATCCTAAGTCTCAAACAACTAAAAACTTTCTTTTAAGTGATTTGGACGTAAAACTTGATTTCAACTGAGCTGAGGTGACTTATAATCTTTCCAAAGCTAAGTTTTAATTTGAATATTTATGCATTTCACTATAAAATATTAATGTGCTTGATTATTGGGTGTTGCTTCATATCTCACTGGATGTATAAAATGGTGGCCTTCGCTGTGTGTGCTCTAAGATCCAATTGTACTGAAATTCAAGTGGTCCAAGAATTTCAGTTAAAAGAACACAGGCCTGTGGTAGGATATTTGGAAATCATTTGGCCAAGGGTTTCATATTCAGCATATTTGTTTGTGGGAAGTGTTATGGTTTATGTCAGGTTGTCCCCTAAAAGCCTCATGCAGTCATTGGGCAGGGACTTCTATAGATTGAGACTTGACTCATGAGTCACTGGGATTATTTGTTTTAGTACTGATCTAGAGTTTGAGACTTGATCCATGACCCTGGGATTATATATTTTATGTATTTCTGGGATTATGGGTGTAGCCTAAGGTGGATAGGCTGAGGCAGAGAGCCTGAATGTAATATAAAGAGAGACAGACGAAGGCTGTTGCTTTCTGCTCCCTGGTTGTTCTGTTGCCTCTGTCAGCGTTTGTTGCTGTTTTGCTGCCATGAACTGCTGCCCTCTACCATGTGCCCCTCAGCCTTGGATCCAGTCGTATATGGACTGAAACTTCCAGTAACTGTGAACTAAATAAATCTTTCCTCCTTCATTTTGGGTGTCAGGTATTTGTCTCAGCAATGAGTAAAAAGTAACTAAGACAGGAAGGCTAGGGATTAAACTAAGCTGAACTGCATCTCCAGCCTTTTGGTATCTATTTATTTTATTTTCAAGACAGAGTGGGTTGCTAAATTGCCCACCTGACCCAGTATCTCAGAATGATAAGATCATAGTTATACCTACCTATAGTTTAAAATAGTATACTGACTCCATATTACCATTGACTATTTGTTCCTAAGAGTTTACGATGTGCTTTCAGAAGTCTTTTGTGGCCATGTACGTCCCTCCCAGGTCATCATGCAGTGTGGTGCCTGCGTCTTGATGTTGCCCAAAGACTCATGCAGCCAAAAGTGGAGCTTTCTCAGAGATGACTGCATCTAGAGTGCGGGACTGATTCATGGTGCAAGGCTAGGGACGGGTCTATAGGGTGTTCAGGGTCTCACTACTAGACTAGACTCATAGTGACACGCCTGTTTACAGCCTCCCAAGCACTGGGATTACATGCGTGTGCCACCATGCCCAGTCTCAGTTGCCATCTCAGCATGCCCCTGGGGATGGGGCCAGCACGGGGATGGAACCCCCTGCACCTGTGCCTGTTTGCAGGTGCTTTAATCTGCTGAGCTATTTATTTGGCTAGCCCAAGGGTGTTAAGATCAAGGTGGGTGAGTACTGACTTCGTCCACTGGCTCCTTTGTCATTACCCTAGTTCTGGTATCCTGGATGGGTGCTAAGGAAGGGACACAGAGGTTACCTTGCCTCTCTCACTTGTTTTGCTGCCTTTGTCTGCCAGGGACTGTTTATTCTCTGCCACGCTGCTCTGGAGCCAGACAGCCATGTAACAAAGCCTCTATAAACTGAGCTAAATAAAGCTTTTTCCCTTTATCTTTGGGGTCAGGTATTTTGGCTCAGCAACGAGGGGATGGTAACTAAAACTGATAGCATGGATCGCAGCCAAATTTTGAGAGCCAGGTATTTCTAAATCTAATCTTAGACTTATCAACACTGCATTATATTATTTCTGCTATACTTTTTCCTCTTTCTGCACTACTTCTGTTACCCATATTTCTTTTATGGTTAAAAATTTTAAAAAGAGTGCATAAAAAACTAACCAGCTATAGGGAGCTTGCCTCAGTTACTGTAGTCTTTTTGCTGGGACAAATACCTGACACCCCAAATCAAGGAAGGAGATGTGTATTTACCTCACAGTTACCGGAGGTTGCAGTCCATACTTGGCTGGCTGCAAGGCAGAGTGGCACATGGCAGAGGGCTGCTGTTCATGGTGGTGGCCAAAAGCAGAGAGGAACGGAGGCGCAGCCGCAGAAATGACTAGAGAGCAAGTCTGTCTCCCATATGCTGCATTGAGGCTCTCTGCCCCAGGCTGGGTGTAGCGCTCACACCCATAATCCCAGCAGCACTCATCCATAATCCCAGTGGATCCTGAGTTAATCACCAACTCTAGAAGTCCACTCCATGACTGCATGAGGCTTTGGGGTGACAACCAGATACAAACCATAACAGAGCTCCACTCACATATACTAACAGCTCCACGAGGTTGGACAGTTCCATTCTTTTTTTTTTTTTTTTTTTTTTTCAGGATTGGGCTGAGAGTCCCATTCTGCCAGTGAAAAAATTGAGCCTCATTGAGAACAAGAAATTAGTCCAAGGACCACCCAATTTTAAATGATTGAAAGAGATTTTTGAAACCAAACAGTCTGATCTCATGCTGATAAGCCCTAGAGGAAATATTACATCTCAGAAGTGCTTTTGTACTGACCTAAGAAATGCTCAGTTCACTGGCCATGATCTCTCTTTTTTAAAAAGTAAATTCCTAGTGTAAGATAAGTCCACAGCTTTACCCTGGTCTTAGCACCAGAGAACTATTGCTGTCATTTGCATCTCTATCCATTCTTCCCGTTCTTCCTGACAGTGACACTGTGCCAAGTCAGAACTGGTGGATTATGATCGTGAATTCCACTTCAATGTCTTACATGTGCACACACACATTTCTCAAGGAGAATTTAGAGCTAATTATTCTTTTGAACCATACTAGGGTAAGATGCAATTTTTAAGTTGTATTTGACAGCATTATTTACAGAGATATCACAAACAGTTTGGTCCTAAGTGCACAGGTTGGCTTTCTATTCATAGCCTCTCTGTCATTTCTTTTTAAAATATTTTAATTCTTTTAAAAATTGGTCATTCATTTTAATGAGAAAAATATATCAATGAAACAGTTTCAGAACAGGTTAGTAAGACAGTTACAATAATTAATACATTGCCTATTGTCTTTGTAGTGTTTACTCAGAGGACAAGATGTAGACAAGATATTTTGTCTAGACCATATTAGTATAGGCCCTTCTTCTCATTAAACTAATAGAAGGTAGCTGTATATCTATCCTAATTTATATTATATAATTTATAATCTATAATCTATAATATATAATACATATAATATATTATATAATATATATTATATTATATATGTTGGTTAATATATGTTAGTTAGGGGCTGGGGAGATAGTTCCATGGCACAAGTGCCTGCCTGGCAAGTGCAAAGTCATGAGTTTGAACCTTGGTCCCAACCCCCCCCCACACACAAAATATATATATATATATATATATATATATATATATATATATATTAGTTAATTAATACATATTATTAACTAATATATACAGTATATTAACTAATTATGTTAGTATATTAACTAATTATAGATATGTATTAGCTTATGTATATATATATAGGCCTTTATTTATGTCCCCCTTTTTTGTTTTGTTTTTGTCAGAGATGGGTGTTCCATTGTTCTTAGAGAAGCTGTGTGTGGAGAAGTCTTTAAAGAACCTTTGCATACTTGAAGCCAGTTCAAATACTATAGGTACATGAATTCGGTAAAATATCTCAATATAGTCCAATAGTTCATATCTCTGTCATTTCCTTTTTAAAAATTTCCATTTATTTTCCTATCACTATCATAAAAGTTTGTCTCATTTAAAATATAATGGGTAATTTTACATTTATGAAATGTAGATATGATGGAAAAGCTATAAAATAAAACCTCCTAAGAAATCATTCATTTTCAGTACTTGACAATTTGTACTTTTTTCCATGTTGGTAAATTAACTGCTACTGCAATACTGCCTCAGTGCATGGTCATTTTTCTTTAATTTATATTAAAGAGAAAAAAAGAAGAAAAACAGCAAAAATGATACATAATTTCAAAACAAGATGGTAGGAAATTAACAATGATTATATATTGTATATTGTTATCTTCAAAGTAGTTGCTCAGAACACCAGATAGAAGTATGTAAAACTGACCAAACATTCAAACATCATAAGCACTAACTGTTCCTTTCAATGAACTAATAGAAAATTAATAGTACACTTATCTGTGATATATATATATATATATATATATATATATATATGTATATGTTATATGATATATAATTTGTTGTCCTTGTCTCCATCTGGGAAGTTTATATTTGTAAACCCGTGGATAAGTTATTGCAATCCTGTCAAGTTAATGTACTGAACCCAGGTTTTATTCAGTCATGAAGGAGGTGAGCCTTGAGGATGAATCACTGAGAATGGCAGGAAGTAGGCGTGTGCTGGGAGCTGGGCTAGGTAGAAGAGAGAAGGATATGCAGAGAGTAATCTGCATTACACAACTGGGATAGGAGCTAATGTTCTGGGGTCCAGTGCTTCAGCTCTGACCTCAGGAAGTCATAGCTTCTATCTCGAGGCTCCATCCCAGCTGACCACAGAGAGCACTGGCTCTTCCTCCAGTCTTGACCCAGCTCGTATTAAAGAGCAGCAGGTGGGGTTACCAGGGATACAGATTAGGACTCATTGAACCCACATGCCTTCAAATAAAACAAAGCCCTTTACTTTGATTATAGATCACCTTTTTCAGAGAATGACCATTTTGTGAATTTAGAAACTGTGATTGAAATAGCCAAAAAGCTAGGAAGTACCGTAAATTATTATAAAGAAGATTGAATACCTGAAAACACCAGTGCTGATGGTTTAGCTTATTTCAGGTAAGTGATGTTTATAATGAAGTAGATGATATAGAATCTCCCTACTTCCAGAATCCATCTATCCATTTCAGAGACATCCATTAAAGTCAGTTTGATAATACTTTTGAGATAGATGATGATAATTTGAACAAAAGAAATAGGAACTTGATAAAAAGACAATTTAGTAATTCTTTGTTAACTTATAGCATGTAGTAGTATTTTTCAATATTTAGGTTATTAAAATGATTTAAATGAGCTTTTATTCAATATATACCTTATACTACTAAAGTGATAATATAAACAGAACTTTTTAAATGAATACCAGGGGAATATTTTCTGGCCATATAGCAATCTTAATTTCAGATGACAACTCCAAGCTGTTTTCCAAACACCACGTGATATTCTTTTGATTCCTTGCTGGCATTTGATACTATCAGCATTTGGATTTTGGTCATTCTAATAACTGCACACTGGTATATCATGATTGCTGTGATGTATCATTCCATAACAACATATGTTAAGCATTTTTTCAGTCTGTGTTTTTGTCACTTGTGAACTTCTTCAGTAAAGTGTCTGATCAAGTTACTTTTCCTATTTTTGAGTTGCTCTGCGTCTTATTGCTAAGGTTCAAGAGGTTTAGTACATTGTGAATCACAATCCTTTCTGTGTAGGTCTTTTGCAAGGCTATGTCCTTGCTTTCTCACTTTCTTGACATTGTCTTTCACAGTTGTATTGATTTCTAATGAAGTCCAAGTAATCAGTACTTCCTTTCATAGATCATGCCTTCCATGCAATCAAAAATCATTGATCATTTAAGTTTTTATAAGTTATCTTGTAGGAGTTTTATGATTTTATATTATACATTTAGGGTTATAGTCTATTTTGAGTTAGATTTCAGTGCAGTATGAAGTCTGTGTCTAGGTTTACCTTTTGCATGCAGTTGTCTAGTTGTTCCAACCTTTCAAAGACTGTCATGTGGCTGTATTCAAGTAAGTTTGTATGTCCTATTTTTTTTTGCAGTGGTAGATTTTTTTTTTCTGTTTCCATCAATGCCATACTGTCTTGACTACTGTAGTTTAGAGTAAGTCTTCAAGTTGGATAGATTCTTCTGACTTTGTTCTTCAATTTTATACTATTTTATCTTACTTTTAATACTGGAAACTGAATTCCTTTTCCCTTCAACTTTATTTTGGCTGTTTGGGGTCTTTTGCTTTTCTTATAAACTTTTGAATAACTTGCCAATATTCACTAAATAAATTCCTGGAATTTTGGATGGAAATTTATAGAATACATTACTCAAGTTGGGGAGAAAAGTGGCATCTTTATAATGAGGCTTTTCATCTGTGAACACAGAAAATCTTTCAGCTTAATTCCATCAGGGCTTTGCAGTCATTCTCATATAATGCTTATATGTAATTTCTTAGACTTATGCCTGAGGACTTCAGTTTAATGTGAATGATATTCTACTTACTATTGCACCAGAAAGTGAGTTCTGTGCCTTCCTCTTGTATCTTTCAGTCTTGGCATTTATTAATTCTATGAGGGATTTTTTTGACAATTCTTCTGCATTCTCTGTATAAATATTCATCAGATCTGTGAAAAGTTCACTTTTATGGCCAAGCAATGGCCGTGACTCGTACCGAAGGCTGACACTGACAACAGTTCTACAAAGTACTGTCTATGGTCTCAAATTTAATCCTGAGGGGATTTGACCCTGGAAGATACAAAAAAAAAAAAAAAAGAA
>PVJA010041659.1:0-17761 GCA_004027025.1 Myocastor coypus
TTTTTTTTCATAAAAATATTTTTAAAAATGCTTCTTAAATTAAGTTCAGATGGAGTATGATCCTGAGTTATTTAGACCTAAGACCTACTACTACAAGGACTACACTGACCTGATCACAGGCATTAAAATGCAGTCATCTAATGGGAAGTGCTCCTGAAGCCGGCCTATCTCACAGGTAGCACTTCTTCTAACTGCGCAGCTCAACAACCATGGTGTGGAAAAGAAAGTCTGACTTAAAAGCTATCTGGAGGTGCAAGAGGGGTTGTTCTAAGGCTGGGCTGAGAATCCTCAGAAACAGAAGGTGCAGTTCTGCCCCTGGGCGACTGGTGTGCTGTTACCCTGTGGACACTGTGCTTCCAGTGTTAGTATTGATTTCCTCTCTCTACTCTAGAAGCATCTCAGCATCAAATTGTATCACATCTTCTCCAATTTCTTATGCCTTCAACTGTACATTTCAGGGCTAACTTTATAGTATGTGCTACTCATAGTCTTTGATTTGTCCTTTTTCTCTACTTGGTGTGTTGTACCAATGTATTTCACATGTATAGTCTGCCTGTAATTAGTTCTAGTGGAAGAAGGATACAAAGATTGAGAAGTGGGAGAGGGCCAGGGAAATAGCTCAGGAGGAGGCGGAGGAAGAGGAGGAGGAGGAGGAGGAGGAGGAGGCGGAGGAGGAGGAAGACATGGCAAAGTAATTACTAGGGGGAAGAGAAGATTTGTCCTTCACACAAGCTGCGTTGGTGTCAACTCACTTCTCTTCCCTGAATCTCAGCCTATAACAGGTGTACTTTCTTCCCTAAAAGCCTTAGAACTTCTTGCCTTGGTATTCCCATCTTATAGGAGTCCTAAGTAAAGTCTACCATAAAGTAAGTTGATGTACCACAGTCCACTTTTAATGAGAGCCTACTCTGTGTAGAGTCTCAATGTGTTACATTAAGATATTCATACTCTTTACCCTAGAACCCAACTTCTCAGAATTAATTCTATATAATTTCTTTTGAGACTGGTACCAAGATATTTCTAGCCATTTCACTTACAATGATAAAAAAATATTTGGTGCAGCATAAATATCCAGCTACTTGGAACTGGCATAGGTTGTTTCTTAAAGTATATGGGCCATCCAAAATGAGTACACGAAAATTTAAATAGCCAAGTTTGAAGTATACTATTAATGACACTGTTTGGTATGCAGGTAGGAGAAAATGAAATGATCATTGCTAGTATCATTAGTTTGAATCTTTAGATTCAAAATTTTGGGTACATTTTAAGTTATGTAGGTATAAGTACCCGCATATAAGTATATGTGTTCAAATAATAAATTCTTCATTATTAGACCTAATGACTGTTTAAGAAAATTCAAGTAATTTTTTCCTCATGAAAAATTTTGGAAAACTTTATTTACAGTTTTAACATTATAAGCCATTATTTTGGCTGTAGCAGCAGTAAGTTATTTTCCAGACTTCTTTTACTTCTGCTGCTTACTCTTTACTATAAGTCATAATTCTATGTTTTTGGCAAAATAATAATTTCTGTAGCAACCAACCAGGATGTCTCAAAGAAAGGATTAAGATTTTTCAAAAAGAGGGCCCGGTGGGATGGTTCAGTGGTCTAAAACGCCTGCTAGGGGCTGGGGAGATAGCTCCAAGGCACAAGTGCCTGCTGGGCAAGTGCAAGGTCATGAGTTCGAACCCTGGTCCCACAAAAAAAAATAAAATAAAATAAAATAAAACGCCTGCTTAGGAAAGCTTGGGCGGCTGCAGGGACTGCGGTTCTATCCCCAGCACCACATGCTGCGCCAGCCCTGCCCTCAGGGCAGGCTGAGCCGGCCATAAAAATAAATAAATAAATAAACAAACAAACAAAAGTTCTGAAACAAGAAAAAATAAAATGAAATTAAAATTTTTTAAAAAAGATTTTTCAAAAAGAATAAACAACAGGAGCAGATAAATAATGAAAACACATGATTCTTCTCAATAAGAACAAAATAGGGGGGCCTGGCAGGATGGCTC
This sequence comes from Myocastor coypus, assembly GCA_004027025.1. Lineage (NCBI taxonomy): Eukaryota > Metazoa > Chordata > Mammalia > Rodentia > Myocastoridae > Myocastor > Myocastor coypus. The sequence continues at coordinate 2,010 of PVJA010041659.1, forward strand.
AGTGGTCTAAAGCACCTGCTTAGGAAAGTTTGGGCGGCTGCAGGGACCGCGGTTCAATCCCCAGCACCACATGCTGTGCCAGCCCTGCCCTCAGGGCAGGCTGAGCCAGCCATAAAAATAAATAAACAAATAAACAAAAGTTCTGAAACAAGAAAAATAATAAAATAAAAATAAAAAGAGCATAGCCGGGCGTGGTGGCTCACGCCTGTAATCCCAGCACTCGGGAGGCTGAGGCAGGAGGATTGGTGCAAGTTCGAGACCAGCCTGGGCTACAAAAGTGAGCTCAAGGCCAGCCTCAACTGCATAGCGAGACCCTGTCTCAAAAAGACAAAAATAAATAAATAAATAAAAAATAAAAAGAACAAAATAGGGCTGGAGAGATAGCTTAGTGGTCTAAGTGCCTTCCTGGTAAGCACAAGGACTGAGGTTCAGTCCCTGGTACTGCGTGCTGCGCCGGCCCCAGAACCCTGGGTGCACCAGGCTGGCTACTGAAACTGGACCTGACAACTCCTACCTGTAATTCCAGCTTTGGAGAGGCTGAGGCAGGAGGATCATGACAAGTCCAAGCTGCTGAGCAAGACCCTGCACTGAGTAAATAAATAAAAGTTTTTGTTTAACAAAAAGAATGGAAATAATATTACAGTGAGGATGAATGGTATAAGTCCTTGATAATTATTTCAGCCTTCAAAAAACTTTAATTTTTTTTACTTTATTTTTTCTTGTTTCAGAACCTTTGTTTGTTTATTCACTCATTTTTATGGCCGGCTCAGCCCGCCCTGAGGGCAGAGCTGGCACAACATGTGGTGCCGGGGATCAAACCCGCGGTCCCTAAAGCCACCCAAGCTTTCCCAAGCAGGCGCTTTGGGCACTGAGCCATCCCTCCAGGCCAAAAAAACTTTAATTTAAAAAAAAGGAAAAAAACTTTAATATTTCAAGACAAGCTTAGGGCTGGCAAGATGGCTCAGCAGTCTAACGCACCTGCTTAGGCAAGCCTATGCAATAGCAGGGACTGTGGTTCAATCCCTGGCACCACATGCTGCGCCAGCCCCAGGATGAACCAGCCATAATATAAAAAATAAACAAATAAACAAAAATAAATCAAAGTCGGGGCCAGGGATAGCTCCATGGCACAAGTACCTGCCTGGCAAGTGAGTTTGAACCCCAGTCCTGGGGAGGGAAAAAAAAAATCAAAACAAGCTTAGCTTTTTCTGTACAGTAGAGCACTATATTCATAAAAAGAGTGAGGGAAAACAGCAAACCTCCATTTATCATGTACACTACACAGAAATATACTGTAACTATGTACTGGAAAGAACTTAAAATGTTATAGAGTTGAAGTTTTTATTTGTTTGTTTGTTTTTTCTTTTTTTGAAGAACCAGAGATCAAAATCAGGACTTTGCACTTTCCAGGCAGGCACTTGTGCCCCTGAGCTATCTCCCCAACCCCTGGAGTGGAAGTATTTTTTTTTTTTTTTCTTTTTGTCTTTTTGAGACAAGGTCTCGCTATGCAGTTCAGGCTGGCCTTGAGCTCACTTTCATAGCCCAGGCTGGTCTCGAACTCACACCAATCCTCCTGCCTCAGCCTCCTGAGTGCTGGGATTACAGGCGTGCACCACCACGCCCAGCTTGGAAGTATTTTTTTAATATACTCTTTTTCCAAAAAGAAAAGAATTCATGGAAATTAACTTAAAGTAAACCATTTGAAGCATGGGCTTAAATCGAGCAAGAATTTATATATGAAACATGTTTCCTATTAAAAGCTACTCTGGATAAACTTGAAATCCAAAAGTAGTGATGGAATGTGCTTGTACTGTCTACATTACATAATCAAGTAACAAATAACATGGCTTGTGAGCAAACTGAAATGGATAGCACCTCCACTGATAGCAGTTTGCACATTACACAACTTCCTCTTATGACTCTATGCTAGATGTACCTCTGCCATTAGCTGTCCCAGACAGTAGACCAAGATGTAGTTGGCCAATTCTAAAAAAAAAAAAAAAAAAAAAAAAACCAGCTCTGTGGAAGAAGGGGAAATACTTTTCAATATTTTTTTCACTTGGGATAAATTACATATAGTAAAATAAATATATCTGAAATATGCAATTCTAAGAGCTTCAACACATGTGCACTGAGTAGGTCCATATAATCAACACCAAAATCAAGGAAAACTACATTTATATTGCCCTAAAATGGAATTCATGCCACTGTCATCTCCTTTTATCCTCATTAAGACAATCACTATTCAGATCATTTTCTTCTTGGATGAATTTACTTATTTTAAATCATAGAAGGAATCATACAATATGTGTTCTTTCATGTCGATGTTTTTGGACCATTAAGTTTTAGAGATTCATCCACATCATTACATAGATTAGCAATTCCTTCCATCCCATTGCTGAGCGTTCCACTGTCTGACTACATCACTATCATGTATGCCTGCTACTTGCTTGCTTATAGTTGGTGCATACATTGTAAATATCAAACCAGCCTCCCCCCTCTCTCATCTCAGTATTTTGCATTTGGCCGGGGAGGATAGCTCAGGGGCACAAGTGCCTGCCTAGCAAGTGCCAGGTCATGAGTTCAATCCTTGGTTCCACAATAAATAAATAAATAAATAAATAAATGCTGTCATTTCAACTGGTAATCTGCATCACTACTTTTGCTCTTATTCTAAACTAATGCCTAACTTTATTTATTTATTTATTTATTTGGTCTTTTTGAGACAGGGTCTCTCTATGCACTTCAGGCTGGCCTTGAGCTCACTCTTGTAACCCAGGCTGGTCTCGAACTCCCACTGATCCTCCTGTCTCAGCCTCCCAAGTGCTGGGATTACAGGCGTGTACCACCACATCCGGCACATAATACCTAACTTTAGGTTGCTTTGATCAATCTACAGTTACTTCGTTTCTCCTACTGTGAGAAAATTCTTGAGGGGAAAAAAAGCAATACAAAGGAGGCAAGTTCTATTTTAGCTCACAGTTCCAGGGGATTCCAACCATGATCAGGTAGTTCCATTGCTTTGGGCCTGAGATGGCGCAGAGCATCACAGCAGTGGGAGGTTGTGGCAGAGGAGCCACTCATTCATTCACAAGAACAGCATCCCCTTCCAGACATTTAAGGGACATTCTAGATCCAACTACAGCAACATTGTTGAAACTAGAGACAATATTTTGAGATGAAGAGATGTGTATTTCTTTTTTTTTTTTTTTTTTTTTTTTTTTTTTTTTTTTTTTTTTTTTTTTTTTTTTTTTTTTTTTTTTTTTTTTTTTTTTTTGTGGGACTGGGGTTCAAACTCACGACCTCGCACTTGCTCAGCAGGCACTTGTGCCTCGGAGCCATCTCCCCAGCGCCCAAGAGATGTGTATTTCAAAGGCCTGCATAATCAGAACCAAACCAAAGACCTTCTTAAAGACCTGAACCATGAAGTTTACACAATTACCCACAGATTTGAAAAAAACAGTTCCTAAAAGAAAGACATACCGAGAGAGGAGAAAGAAAGCTCTTTAGGCCCAGGTTAAAGCTCTGAAGAAGGAGCTATACCCATCCCTAAGCAAGTCTGATTAGGAGAGCCTGAGACAAGCTTGGGAGCCTGAGAGCAATCAAGGGTCATCTCCCTCCTTCTATTGTTCACAGAAGCAGCAAATCTTGTGCCAGCCGCCCACTCTATGCTGGTACAACAGCTGCAAAAGAGTGACCACCGAGCAGCCTGTCCCGGCAGGGCCTCAGGTGGGAGCACTGGAAAGCCTTTGGTCTACCCCTAAGGTTGTGAGAGAGATTAGCCCAGTGCTACCATATCCCCTGACCCCCCTCTACACTGCCAAGGAAGAGACCTGGGCAGTATTAAATCAAAAAGACTCAGAGGTGAAATTAAAATATCAAATCATGCACTACTATATCAATTTAAAGCATATAACAAGGGACCGGCAAGATGGTTCAGTGATCTAAAGTGCCTGCTCAGGAAAGCTTAGGCAACCTCAGGGACCGAGGCTCGATCCCTGGCACCACATGCTGCACCAGTGCCACCCCTAGGGCAGGCTGAGCCAGCCATAATACAAAAACATAAAATTAAATTAAAAAATAAAAGCACATAGCAAGAAACAGGGAGGAGATAGAGTAGGATTATGTACTTAGGAAAGTAAGTAAATCGGAAGGTATACATCCCCTGAAACATTAATGAAGTCAACTCACATCAGGGCCCCCTCAGCCATCCCGGCTAATGATCTAGGTAAGGGCCACAGGGGAGTAGGGAGGCCCAGGGGATGGGTGTGCGTGGGACCAAGACAGACCCTTGTTCTGTAGGAGAAACTCTAGGATGTTGTCCTATGCACCTGGCTAGAGCTCTGGCTCTCTAAGCAGCTTCAGGAGCAGCTGTGGATTTATGTACTAGTGCAGACTCGGGGCCAGAATGGCTATTGACAGTAAGTGACTAATTCCGTACATGAAAGTAGAGCTCTCCACCTGCTTAGTGTCCTTTTTGAGTTTGTGTAATGAGGACCAGGTACCTTTGCTGCCTGTGTATGTTTAGTGCTCTATGAAAATTTGGTGTCTCTTAGTTTTTCTGTCTCTACTTATCTGTGTCCAGCATTCATAACACCTTCTTACCTTATCAACACTTAACATGTTTTACAAGTTACTAATTTCCTTATCTTTATTTTTTTTTTATTTTTATTTTTGGTGGGACCAGGGTTCAAACTCACAACCTTGCACTTGCCAGGCAGGCACTTGTGCCATGGAGCTATCTCCCTGGCCCTTATCTTTATTTTTTTTATTTTTATTTTTTTCTTGTTTCAGAACTTTTGTTTGTTTGTTTGTTTGTTTTTATGGCCGGCTCAGCCTGCCCTGAGGGTAGGGCTGGCGCAGCATGTGGTGCCCGGGATCGAACCGCGGTCCCTGCAGCCGCCTAAGCTTTCCTAAGCAGGCACTTTAGACCACTGAGCCATCCTGCCGGGCCCTAACTTCCTTATCTTTAACACATCTTACGAATATCATCATCCCATTTGTACCTTTTGTAGCAGAATTGAATGTTCTCAGATGCCAGAGCAAATGTGCATTCACTCAGAACACCCTCCCCAAGAACATACACACAACACAAGGTCACAAATAATGGGATGGGCAGGAAGCAAGAAGATATATCCACTGGAGAGAACAGCGGCCAGAGACTGAACAACAACTGGGACATCTCAGCAAATGATAGTTGGAAGCTTGAAACTCAGAGTCCCTTAGGAAGGCTTGTAAAACTTAGAGGTAACCTAGGGACAGTGACAAGAAGGGTTTCTCTGAACTGGATGAGAAATTCTTTCTCAGCTGAGTCAGTCACCCTGCACAGATCACACTTCCTACCATGGGGGAAAAGGGGGACTCTGAGTGCACACTGTCTGAAATGGTAGATGTTTTATCTGACACCATAGATACAAGCAGAACATTGTTATCATTCCAGAAAGTTCTGTAGGACAGCACGCTGTGCTAGACAGAAACCAAGTTACAGAAAAATAAATGATATATCTCTGGAATGCCTAAGTTTATGGACTGATGTTACTCCTTGCTATACATAGTCTCTATTGCTAGAACATCATCAGTTTTACTTTTACTTTATCTTATTTTATTTTATTATTAACAGAATGGGGCATTTAACTCAAGGCTTTCACAGTGAACATCCTTAGCAACTCTTTTTTTCACTTTTGAGACATTACTAAATGGCCCAAGTTGGGCTTGAATTTACACTCCTACCTCAACCACCATCTCCCACCCAGGCTACTAAGTTAGATTACTGCTTATTATTCATTTATTGGGGATCTTTTGGTTTTCTTTAGCTGGATGCAGTGACACATGCACACAGTTAAAGCATTCTGGGAAGCTGAGACAGGAAGACTGAGTTGAGCCCAATTTCAGCAACTGAATAATTCAGAGAGGGCCTGTCTCAAAATAAAAGTAAACTGGAGAAGTAACAAAGCAGGAAAGCCTTAGGTTAAATACTCAGTACTTAAAAAAAATTTTTTTTTTCTTTTAGGCAAATGTTCTGCCACTCAGCTACATCCAGCCCCCAGAACAGACATATTCTTGTTTAGTTAGTGGCTTTCATTTAATTTTCTCTGTGTTCAGTGGCCTGCATTTTCCAGATAGCTCACTGCTAGAAATGGATTCATCAGAATGGACTGAGATGAACACTAACCTCGGAAAGATAACCATGGTATCATTTATTAGATAATTTATATCTCGTGAAATGTGGGGACCTTGGAAATTGTTGCTGAGTGAGAAAAGAATCACTGGTGGCTTAAAACAGGAGAGGAACATGATCTGATATGTTCTCAGAGAGGCTCCCTCTGGTTGCTAAGTGAAGGATTAATTGTAATGCTACGTGGTTGACATGGGCAAACCATTTATTGCACTAATCCAGGCAGAAATGAAGGCAGCTGCTTGGCTCAGAGTTGTTATAATAGAACAGTTGGGAATTATTCATCTTCTGAGCGGATGAGAGGGCTGGAGTACTGCTCATGGGCTGCAGCTAGGGCATAGGAGGGAGAGAAGAGGAATGGAGGAGGGCGCGTGCTCTGGACCCAGATCACTACAACAAGAGTCTTTTCAATTATTGAGTTGGAAAGTCCTGCAGAAGAATGGAGTTGGCAGGAGTGTTTCAGAATTTGCCACATTAGGGGCAAGCCCTTTTTTAGCCAAACAGTGGGTCCAAATGAGCAACTGCAGTACAAGTTGAGAGAGGACTGGAAATACGAAAATTTATGTATGACCAGCACTAGCCAAGAGACTTGGATGAGATTGTGTAGGGAACGAATGGGTGACTGAAGCTAGAAATGTGAGGTGCTCCTCAGACTGACCACTGAGACATGCTAATAGTTAGAGGTCTCGAAGGCAGACGAGCAGCAGTCAGGGAGGCTTATTAACCAAGATCACAAAGTCCAAGTGAAGGCAGTGAATAAATAAATAATAAACTGAGTGTGAGAGGTGACCTAAGATGGCACCACAATTTGATCTTTGAGTCTGGAAACACAAAGGGCTCCAGGACCTAGAAGGATGGATTTTAGAAAATGATGGACTGAAAGCCTAGCTGGAATCTGTCTGCTTATGGCCGTGAACAATAAGAGTGGAAAGAATTTCTCATGTTGTTATTGACTTGATTTTTTATTTATTTATTTATTTATTTATTTATTTATTTATTTTTTGCCTTTTTGAGACAGGGTCTCACTGCACAGTTCAGGCTGGCCTTGAGCTCACTTTTGTAGCCCAGGCTGGTCTCGAACTTGCACCAATCCTCCTGCCTCAGCCTCCCGAGTGCTGGGATTACAGATGTGCGCCACCACGCCTGGCTGTTACTGACTTGAGTGAACCAAGTTAAAGAAATTTATTGGGAGAAATGTGCTGTTGGAAGACAGGCCCAGAACAACTGAAAAGTAGGCAAAAATATAACTAGGGAATCATAAATCTCCATGTACAAACTCATATTGAAGAAGATATCAACTATAATGCTGTGAAGACACCAGATAATTCATGCTAATCTTAAGTGAATTTCCTCAAATAACTCTAACTCTGTGGCATTGAAGTTCTTAGAGTTTTAGATTTATTCATGATTGTAGTTGAGGTTTTAAGAGAGTTCAGATTAATTAGCCTAATAGAGAATATAATCAGCCTCACTAGAATGTTAGAGTTTTTAAAATAAACATTTTATAAAAGAATGTGAAATTGAAAGCCCATCCTTACATCTCATCTGAGGTAATCTCTCCCAACCAGTTGTAGGTTTAATTCTTCCTTACATTATAAGATGGTATGTTTTTTCAAAAGTGTATCAATTTATGGATGCAAAATAGCTCAGAGATCTAAAGCATCTGCTTAGGCACAGAGAACGTGGTTTGATCCCCAGCACCACATGCTGCGCCAGCCCCACCTCAGGGTAGGCTTAGCCAGCCATAACATAAATAAAGTTTTAAAAAAAATATATCAGTGTAAGATATTATCATTTAAAATATTTAAGGCAGGGCCAAGGAGATAGCTCCATGGCACAAGTGCCTGCCTGGAAAGTGCAAGGTCATGAGTTCAAACCCTGGTCCTGCAAAAAAAAAAAAGAGTATTTAAGGCCATTTGAGAGATTGCCAAATAGGATTAGAATTTAATTCATGTTTATTAATATTTTTACCCCCCCTCCAAAATATCCATGACTATTACTTAAGTTCTTCTATGAGTTACCTTCATAATATACTTTAAGTTCTTTTTATTCACTTTGATCTTTTCTTCTTGACTTTACTTTTTTTTTTTTTTTTTTTTTCCCCCCCCCAGAACTAGATGTTGAGCTCAGGCCCTTATGCTTGTCAGGCAAGCCATTATTTTACTGAGCTATCTGGAGAGATATTGGACTATATTATTGGACTACATTGAGTTATTTTGCTGAATTCACACACCTACCTCTGTAATTTAATTACTTGGAAACTAAGGTAATCCTCATTGGTGTACAAATGTCTATACTCTTTCCATCACAGTATAGGATTCAAGGCATAAAAATGCCTCTCTCCTTAGCTTTGGATCATCATCTGTTTGTGTTCCTTTTGGCATCCTTTGAACTTAGGGTCAACACCAAAGTTCCACAGTCTTTTATAGCAGCACTGATTCATTGAAAGAGAATTCCGTCTGGAGTCAGATAGTCTTAGAGTCAGTCCTGGCTCTGTCTCTCCAATAAACTTGCTGCGCCTGACTTCTTCCATCAGGGGTCATGAGAAACCCTCCTTGCAGGCCCGTTAGGAAGCTGAAAGGAGACGAGGCTATGACAGCTACAGAGATACTGCTGACACACAGCTTGTAACTACTTCTTCCTGCTCACTCAGGTCTCATGTGGGAACTCAGGTCGGAAACACCTTGGCTTGTGATGTCCTTGATCTCCTCATGGAATCGACAGAAAACACAAGACGTCCTGACTTAGAAACATCTGAGCCGCCGCACAAATTCCAGGAGAACAGGGGCTATTTTATTTCCTTATTTTGTACTTGCAGGGTGTTTGTTTGTTTTTAAAGAAAATTAAAAATTGTAATAAATAAATAAAGAAGGTTAGAAGTGATACAGAATTTCACTAAACAAAATAATAGGAATTCAACAATGGTTGTTATGTTGTATATTATCTTAAAATTAGTTGTTCAGATTACCAGATGTAAGCATGCAAAATTGGTCCCAAAAAAGTCATAAAAGTTCAAAAAGGAGAAAAGAAAAAAAATGTAAGCATTAACTGTTCCTTTCAACAGACTGACAGAAATCAAAAGTACAATTATCTAAGCTATCCTGTATGTGTACATAAACATATCTTGCTTGCTTGCTTGCTTGCTTTCTTCCTTTCTTCCTTTCTTTCTTTCATCCTTTCCCCTCATCCAAGTTGCTCCTGCCCTTTGAATAGTTCCTTTCCTGTTCACAGTATCTATCATACCTTTAAAATTTTATTTACTCTTTCAGGTTCTTACACTAGTTTTATTTAACGCTGTTTCCCTATTGTCTAGAAACAGTGGGTGCCCACAGATGAGTGAAAAAAGCATCATAAGTCCTTGGCCCCAGGATGCTCAGGATCAACATTATCATGAATGTCAACCAGACTGAGCACAGTCCCATGTCACTGGCAGTAACCAATCAGAATTATATGAGCATCTGCTGAGGCAGTGCCAGGCCAGCACCTAAAACCCCTACCATTGCCTTGGAGGTCCTTCAACTCTCAACCTAAAACAAGTGACATCATACTCCATGATGATTAATAGAATGGAAACAAGAAAAAGTCAAGGCCTGGCAAAATAGAAGCAATTGCAGCCGGGCGTGGTGGCTCACGCCTGTAATCCCAGCACTTGGGAGGCTGAGGCAGGAGGATCGGTGCGAGTTCGAGACCAGCTTGGGCTACAAAAGTGAGCTCAAGGCCAGCCTGAACTGCATAGCGAGACCCTGTCTCAAAAAGACAAAAAAAAAAAAAAAAAAAAGAAGCAATTGCAGATAATCAACCTCTGTTTATAATAATAAAATCATTATTGTTTCTGTTCTTGGGGGCAATATGATTAGGTGGTGAACTCTTGCCAGACCCTAACTTACCTGTTCTACTAAGAACTCTCCTCTCCCTGCTCCAGAACTCATAGGAGCTAATTACTGGAAATTGTTATGAGACACTAAATAAAATGAAATGTCCCTCTAGTGATGTCAGCAGACACCTCAGCAGAAAAGAGATATTTCCTCTCCTGACTATTTTTATATTTTAAAAGATTTAACTGAAGCACCAAGCAATCCCCCCTGGAAATTCCCTCCTGAAATCTGTAAAATAAGCAGGAACAAGTATGGCCATCTCACACTTCAGACACTCATTTTGAGAAACAGGTGCAGGCCTGTGTCCCACACAGCAAAAGCAGGCATCTGTGTTGATCCACCAACAATTTTCAGAAAGCAGACCTTGCAGAGCAGATAAACATAGTATGAGTAAAAAGATCTTCAGCACAAGCCACAAGACAATGTAAGAAAAAGGGGAGCATATGGCACTCCTTCCCTGGCAGGGAAGTTTTCATTAGGGCTGAACCCCCCTTCCCTTGAGAAGGAATGTGATGCCCTGTGTAACATCGCAGCTTTCTTCCTGCCTTTACTCTATCTTCCTGGTCTTCTGTTGATCTTCAGAACTCTATAGCTAGGGGGTCTGGGAAATAGGTCAGTAAAATAAGCACTTGCCTGGCAAGCTCATGGGCCTGAGTTCAATCCCCGGTCCTAAAAAAAAAGAAAAAAAAAAAAAAACTCTATAGCTAAATAAATGAAAGATAGATAGATACGTGTTACAGCATGGGTAAATATCATGCTAAGTGAAAAAAGCTAGCCACACATTATATGTTCCCATTTATGTGAAATTTCTAGAACAGACAACCCAAGAGGGACAGAAAATGGATTAGAGGCTACTGAGGGAAGAGTTAGGAGGATAGGGGTGGAAAGTGATAGCCAAAGGGGTTAGGGCTTCTTTCCTGAGGTGATGTAACTGCTCTGAGGTTGACAATGTGGTGATGCTTGCAAGACTCCAACAATGCCAAATCATGGAATTAATACAAGCCTGTGAATTATATCTCAGTATAGCTCTTACCAAATTTTTATGGCTTGACTTAAATCATATCATGCTTTATGTAAAAATTTACATAATAATGTTGTGATTTTATTCTAGAAGGAAACACTGTGGGGGGCTGGGCAAGTGAATATATTTAATTGACATAATTCAGAGTTTCCCAGTGGGTACTCCAGAGAATAATAGGTTTTTAAGGTTAATAGATGTGATCAGAATTCTTTACTGAAACTACCCCCACGGTTAAGGAAATTTGGAAGGGTCAGGCAACAAAATGAACTCTTTGCTGAAGGAGGGGTCAGAGCTTTAATAGGCAGACATGCGCTGTGGACTGGAGAGGAGGCGAGAGCACACATAGTTTACCGACAGGCTTAGCCCAGAAACCTTTTGCTGCAGATTCTGATCATGCAGAATCAGCCTTCTGGGACATTTGAGAAGGCAAAGGCTGGTGTCTGTCTCCAGGTTCAACAGGAACCCTGGGAACAGAGGTCATCATTCAAAATTAATCACTCAACTCATGTTTTCATTTACAAGTCTGTATCTGTTTTTGAAAGTTCAGTGGCAGCCACTGTTTCTGCTTTCTTTTTTTTAAATTTATTTTATTTATTTATTTTTCTTGTTTCAGAACCTTTGTTTATTTATTCACTCATTTTTATGGTTGGCTCAGCCCACCCCGAAGGCCGGGCTGGCGCAGCATGTGGTGCTGGGGATCGAACCGCAGTCCCTGAAGCTGCCCAAGCTTTCCCAAGAAGGCGCTTTAGACCACTGAGCCATCCCGCTGGGCCCCTGTTTCTGCTCTTTTTTTTTTGTCTTTTTGAGACAGGGTCTCACTATGCAGTTCAGGCTGGCCTTGAGCTCACTTTCGTAGCCCAGGCTGGTCTTGAACTCGCACTGATCCTCCTGCCTCAGCCTCCTGAGTGCTGGGATTACAGGCGTGCGCCACCACGCCCGGCCTGTTTCTGCTTTCTAAATGCTTTTCATCCTGCATTTAAGAGTCAAAAACATAGTATGATGTAGAATAGAAATTCTCCTCTTTCCTAAGTCCTAAGAAGTTCTCTGGTGTGATTCTGCCTGATTCAGCGAAGTGTAATTTGTATGAATTTTCTCTGGAAATAGAAAGTCACTCAAAGAACATAGAAAAATCCCCAGTAATCCTTTCATCTTCAGCCTTTGAGCCAAACAATTCTACTTTCTGTAGTTCTCAACAAAGATGTATCAGTGGACCAAACTGGAAAGGTTTCATATTGCTCAGATTTCATTAGTCTTCTAGAATACACTTTCAAGTATTATAGTAATCATTAAAATTAAATGACACTTCCGAAATTAGTGAACAAATACTTGTGGCCATTCCTCTCCCTTGCTTTCCTGTTCTCCACTCTCAGCCCCACAGAGAGCTCAGCAAGTCAGGCTGGTATCTCTCTGCTGTCACAGCCTCATGCCTTGGGTGCCATTGTCCAGACTCATTTAGAAACAGAAATGCGGGCCCGGCAGGATGGCTCAGTGGTCTAAAGCACCTGCTTAGGAAAGCTTAGGCGGCTGCAGGGACCTTGGTTCGATTCCCGATCCCCAGCACCACATTCTGCGCCAGCCCTGCGCTCAGGATAGGCTGAGCCAGCCATGAAAATAAATAAATAAACAAACAAAAGTTCTGAAACAAGAAAAAGAAAATTAATTTAGAAACAGAAATGCAAGATGAAAAGAGCTGGGCATGATGGGGGGTGCAGGTAGTCCCAGCTCCCTGAGAGTCGGAGACAGGAGCAACACATGAGCCCAGGATTTCAAGACTGGCCTGGGTAATAGAAGAGGGAGAGGAAGGGGAAAAGGGGATACAACTGGTAATTACTAACAATAACAGCTTAGATAAAACCTGAAGAAACTCTAGACTGAGGAGGGCACCAAGCAGAGAACCACTTTAGATGTTCCCCTCTGCATAACTCCCATCTTAGCTCCTGTTGGTGGCTAATGACAAGAATCACTGCAGAGAGCTTTTGAAGTTCACAAAACACTGTCATATGCAATACCTCACCTCTTCTAACAGCAGTGAGAGGTGCCTCCTCTCCACCTACAGATGCCAGAAGTGTCGAAATTAAGAACCAAGCCACAGATTCTCAGAGCATTGTGAAATAGCTATTTGACTCCAACACTCCTAATTCAAAATCTATCCTTTCGCCACTTCTACTCAACTACTAGAATGACAGGCTAAGAAATATCCTTGAAGGACAGAAAGTTTATTTTTGGCCATATGCTCAACATTGCTATTTTTGTTTTGTTTTGTCTTACCTAAAGGCCTACAGGTACAATATGATTAAGCAAATGTATTAATCACTTCTGATTCTCTTAGTAAAAGATTGCCATGTGTTAAAATAATCATGTAGACATCAAATGTTTTTCTTTTTTTCAGTGTTACAAATATTTATCTTGTAGTTATGTGAGGGTCCTTTAAAAAAGAGGTCCATAGCCAGGCATTAGCTCAGCAGCACAGTGCCTGCCTGGCAAGCACAAGGCCCTGAGTTTAATTCCAGCACACATACACAAAAAAAAAAGGTCCATAGCATTTATTTACAAAAAATATCAATAAGCCAGGCGCAGTGGCTCATGCCTGTAATCCCAGCACTTGGGAGGCTGAGGCAGGAGGATCAGTGTGAGTTTGAGACCAGCCTGGGCTACAAAAGTGAGCTCAAGGCCAGCCTGAACTGCATAGTGAGACCCTGTCTCAAAAAGACCAAAAAAAAAAAAAAAAATCAATAAACATATTTCCTAACCCCAAATGTGTACTTCGAAGCTTTTCTCTGAAGTAGGAAGCCATGTTAGAAGTAATTTTAAGTCCTGGACTATGTATTAATTTAGTACTATATAGTCAAGAGCCAGTAGTAACGCCTACTGTATGTTAGGCAACAATACAAGGGCAAGGCATACAATAAATAAAAGCCTGTACCTACCTGTGTGGAGCCTACAGTTAAATGCAGAAAATCTTAAAGGAAACATAGGTCAGTGCGATAAATGATAAAGACAAAGAAAGCAGAAGGACATAAGAGCCTTCCTAGACTTAAAGACTGAAAGGATTTCTGGGGAGGGAGAGGTGGGGCTGCAGATTGGAAGGCAGTAGTTGGGCAGTGACATCAGGACCACAGCAGGGCTTATAATCCTAGCTCTTCATTGTGTCACCCGGAGAGCTTTTTATTATTTATTTGTTTATTTATTTATTTTTATCTTTTTGGGACAGGGTCTCGCTATGCAGTTCAGGCTGGCCTTGAGCTCACTTTTGCAGCCCAGGCTGGTCTCAAACTCACATGGATCCTTCTGCAATCCCACGTGCTGGGATTACAGAATATGCACCACCACAACCGGCCCTAGAGAGCTTTTTAAACTGCTTCTGCCAGCTTCCATCCAAGCCTATTTGGCTGAACCTCTATGGCTATAGCCCACCGAGTCTGTTATTTTTTAACTGCCCAGTTGAATCTCACATATGGAAATAGATGAAACTGAAGAATCTGAGTGCTGTTAGCTTTTCATACATGGCCGGCTCAGCCTGCCCTGGGGGTGGGGCTAGCGCAGCATGTGGTGCTGGGGATCAAACCACAATCCTTCAGGTTGCCTAAACTCGCCTAAGCAGGCACTTTAGACCACTGAGCCGTCTCACCGGTCCCTTGTTAGCTTTTCTTAACAGCTGGTAGATAAACGTTTTTTGCTTTCTTTCTGTTCTCCTCACAGGAGAATTATTCTTCTTTGGCCCATTGAGATTAGAAGCAGTCGTGGGACTTTCTTTTACAGACACACAGTAATGTGTGTCCCTTCCGGAAGACCATACTGAGGGCTGTTCATCTAATGTTGTCTTCCTCCACTTCAGTGATCCCTGAAGACCCATCCCAAGATGGTGCCACCTGCAATAGAATGAGCAATGAGGTCAAAGCAGCCCTGAGGGCTGAGCCAGCGCAGGAGAGCACTCACCTTTCAGAGCCACTCAGAATATTTGCTATTTTAAATCTCTAAGACGTTATGATCTTTATTAAGAAGTCATTAGGGATACACAAAACAGAAAAACAGTCAGAAACTAGATGAGTGTAGGTGGCCCAGTGGCTAGAGGATTCGTTGCCTACAAGTAGAGTGAGCAAATACATAAATCCACGGAAGACGATGAGACTAGGTCTCTTACTCTCCTGTAGGAGAATATTAAATACAAAAAGGAGGGATGATGGTGTTTGAACTGAACTGGAGACACTGGTCAGAACCAATATATAAGAGGTAGACAGAGAATGAATGATGATGTTTCCATGTTCTATCAGACTTTCATTCACTGAGAGATCCTGGAAGCAGCAGCAGACCAATAGCAGTAAGAATGTCACACATATAGATTTCTGAAAGGTGTTCACTAACTGAAGAAGTCAGAAAAAAAAGACCAACTTCAGGGCTGTGGCAATAAAAGCACAGTTTGCTTTTACTTTTTTTTTTTTTTTTTTTTTGTCTTTTTGAGACAGGGTCTCGCTATGCAGTTGAGGCTGGTCCTGCGCTCACTTTTGTAGCCCAGGCTGGTCTCGAACTCACACCAATCGTCCTGCCTCAGCCTCCCGAGTGCTGGGATTACAGGCGTGAGCCACCACGCCCGGCTTGCTTTTACTTTTAAGTCAGAATAAATCTAATGGCAGGAAGTAATGAAGTATTCAAAAGGTGAAGGAGAGCCGGGCGTGGTGGCGCA
>PVJA010041660.1:0-17760 GCA_004027025.1 Myocastor coypus
TTTCTCTCTACTACGTTATACTCTATCTGCTATAAATACCATGCTATAAATCTATTTATCTGACTCTTGTCTCTAGAAATTAAGTTGTATAAGGGAACATGCTGAGAATATAGCACCTAGCACAGTGTTGGAAATGCAGAGAGTGTTCTTAGTGCTTGGTTGAGCATAATAGCATTTGTTGAATGAGGACAAGTAGATTTCTCAAGAGGATTTTAAAAATTATAAAGCACATTATTCTTCTATTCTCCAAGCGATGCTCTCTTTGTCTGACTGGAGAGGAAGAACCGAGACTGCGTCCCCTAACCTCCTAATCCTAGAGTTTGGGCCAGTTGTTGAGGATCAGTTTCCCCTCATACCACTGAGAGCTTCAGTTTACTATGAGAACAGCGGCGCATTTCCAGCTGCATTGTTCTTTCTGGGCCACCCCTACCAGGTCTTGTTGCCCCCACTGTGAATACTTCTTTTTTTTTTTTTTTTTTGAGACAAGTTCTCTCTATGCAGTTCAGGCTGGCCTTGAGCTCACTTTTGTAGCCCAGGCTGGTCTCGAACTCACACCAATCCTCCTGTCTCAGCCTTCCAAGTACTAGGATTACAGGCTTGAGCCACCATGCCCGGCTCTGCCCCCGCTGTGAATAAAATGAACTGCAGCAGACAGGTGGAGGTGAACCTGCGACAGGAAGGGACTTCTCTTCAGTCCACCTGTTATGGTGACAAAGGAAGTAGATGCTTCCTCCTCTAAGGTTCTAAAACAGGATGCTAGGTAAGTAAATTCTATCTCGCACGTCCCATACCTTTTGGCTGGCTCTGTACAAATGACCCTCACCTTCTGCAGTACTCCCTGTCAAAAGTACCGACGCACAAATCAAAGCTCATGGACACTTGGAGCTGTGCCCCCACCAAGCCCCACCCCACTCCCATTTTATACACAACCAACCTGAACTTCAGATCTAGGAATACTCAGTTCTCTGACCCTGGGGGTGTTTTCCCAGGACACACCCAGTGTTCCAGCTTGTGTTGACATGGCAGGGAATGTCCTGGTGGGATGCCCACCCCCTCCGCCAAGCCTGCGGATGCTGAGAAACTGTGGGACCAATAGGAGGATACAAACAGGAAAAAGCAAGTCTGTTTGTGGTGTAAGGCGCACAGGGTGACAGGATATACCTGCTGAGCATTCCCTGCGAGGTCCCCAAAGAAATCGTTAAAGTGAGTCTCTCACTTTCTTAAAAGTGTGGTGGTGGGGGTGGACAGCGTGGTAAGAGGAGGGGGCTGGGTGCCCAACTGGGGCCAGGGTTAGGATGCCCACATTAATGGGTTAGGATGCACACATTAATAAAGGGTGGCTGGATACAAGATGGATGGCATTGAGACCTTCCGGCAGGGATAGGGACGGGACAGATGGCAGCTACTTTGATCTTGCCTTGGCTTGTTTTGTCAGAAAAGTGAGGAAAAGGTTTGGTTGTTAAGGGAGTCCTCAGAAAAGTGGACTGTCTCTCCAACAGGGAGCCAGAAGGGACTTTCTCCAAGTTGCTTCCAGGCTGGGGAGGGAGTTTTGGGGCAGGTAAGGTGGCTGAGGTGCAAACACTGTGGATCCTGGAGGTTAAAGGGTGGGTATCGGGAGGAAAAAAGGTTTGCTTTCATGGGAAGGAGTTTCAAAATGAGACTGCGGGGGGTAGGGGAGAGTAACTCAAAGGCAGTG
This sequence comes from Myocastor coypus, assembly GCA_004027025.1. NCBI lineage: Eukaryota > Metazoa > Chordata > Mammalia > Rodentia > Myocastoridae > Myocastor > Myocastor coypus. The sequence continues at coordinate 1,697 of PVJA010041660.1, forward strand.
GGTAGGTGGCTCAGGTTCTTCCTTTGGGATTGGGTGGAGCTAGAACTCTGCAAAAGAGGGGGTATCCTTCGAAAGGCTGAGATCTCAGGGTCCTAAATTGGAGACGGGAGGCTCTAAGAGGCGTTGGCTTCTTCCCCGCCCCGGTGGGTAGCAGGCGGTCAGCGGCTGGAATGTGGTTCCGCGAATCCAGACTGAGTCTGAATGGGGTTGAACCAAGCAGGGAGCCTCTTGACACTGGGCTGGGGGTGGCGCTCACAGGGAGCCCAAGCCTGGGGCGCTGGGTGTGGGTGGCTCCCAACCCACCACAGGGGTTACCAGTAGGGAGAAAAGGGGTCGAGGGGACCTGGGGGTGCTTCTCACCCGACAGCAAGGGCGGAAGAGGGATGAGGGAAACCATTCGGTCCCTACTGGGATGCCATAGAAGCTCCCTACTCGGGACATGCAGAGAGGGCCCCCCAATTTGTGTATGGTATCTTGGCAGTGGACAGAGGGCCGCTGAGCAGGGACTCTAAATTAGATTCAGAAGAAACTGGGGGCTCGAGGGGCGGCTTCCAGCTCGGACTGGGAGAATAAGGGATTCTGGCTAGGGAATGGGATTTGGGGATACCAGGGCTGTCGCCTCCCCGACCCAGGGATATTGGGTGGGTCTCTTACGTTCTGGACGTCGAGGACCTGAGAGGAAAGTCTAAGGGTTTCCCGTTCGGACCCGAGCTACCTTGAAGGCACCGGGAAGCGCTTCGTTCCGGGAGGGCGTTCCCGCGGCCCGGCCCCCGCGCCGTTGAGGGTGGGGGTGCGGCCGCGCCCCGGCCCCGGCCGCTCCGGGATTCGGGGTCTCTCGCGCACAGGGGGCTCGGGACCCCAGCGGGAGGGGGGTCCCTGCCGCCGCCTCCGCGGGCGCGGGCGAGCGCGGGGCTTTATGCGCGCAGGGCGGCGGGGGGAGGAGCCGGCAGGTCGGCCCCCGGCGGGCCCTCCCCTCGGCCGTCCCCGCCCGCCCGCCCGCCCGCCCGCCCGAGCGGGGTCGGGGGAGGGGGCAGCATGGCCTGTCCGTCCGGCCCCCTTCGCCGCGCTCCTCATCTGCCCCGCGCCGAGCGCCGCCGCCGCCGCCGCCGCCGCCGCTCCGCTCCCCGCGCCGCCCGCGGCTCCCGATGGAGACTGACGCGCCCCAGCCCGGCCTCGCCTCCCCGGACTCGCCGCACGACCCCTGGTACGACCCGGCCCGGCCCGGCCCGGCCTGCCCGGCCCGCGCCCGCCCCGGCCCCGCCAACATGGCCGATCCGGGTCGGGCCGGGCCTCCCCGGGGCCCGGGCCCGCGCCCCCTGCACCCTGGCGCCCGGCGCTCACGCGGGCCCTTTGTGTCTCTGCTCCTCCCGCAGCAAGATGTTCATCGGGGGACTCAGTTGGCAGACTACGCAGGGTGAGCCCGCCGGGAGCGCCGCTGGCCCCGCAGAGCGCCCCGGAGCCCCCTCCGGCCCCTCGGCCCCGGACACCCCAGGCCGGCCCTGCGCCCTGCTGACCCCGGGCGCCCTTGTGTCCTCGATCGCGCCCCGCCCGGGGACCCCGAGAGCGCAGGGCCACCCGGGAGCGCGCACGGCCCGGCGGGCGAAAGAGAGCAGTTGAGGGGTTCAGGGGGCGTGGGGGTGGGCCGGGCCCCCGGGACCCGCCGGCGGCTGCTCCAACTCCGCTCGCACCTGCGGCTCAAACTTTTGTGAGGCGGCTCTCGGAGCGGCGGGAACCCGGCCGAAGCTGTCCCTCCTCCAAGCCCGGCTCGGCCCTGGGCTTCCCGGGGCCCAGGTGGTCGCCAGGAGGCACCACGCGAGCCGGGCGGGCGCGGGGGGTAGTGTGGCCGCCGCGAGGAGCGCGCGGGCAGCTTGGCGCGGGGGTGGTCGGGCTGCACCGGGGTCACCCGGGGCAAAGGACTAGGGCGGGGGGAAGGGCGCGGGGCCGGGACGGGTCCGAAGGCGAGTGTGTGGTTACAGAAGGGCTGCGCGAGTACTTCGGCCAGTTCGGGGAGGTGAAGGAGTGTCTGGTGATGCGGGACCCCCTGACGAAGAGATCCAGGTAAGGCCCTCACCCGCTCCTCCTGCTCCCGGCTCGCCCCCCTTCACCGCTGCCACTCACACTGCCTTGTAACCATCTGCCTCTCCCTCACTACGCCGCGCAGGGGTTTCGGCTTCGTCACTTTCATGGACCAGGCGGGGGTGGATAAAGTGCTGGCGCAATCTCGGCACGAGCTCGACTCCAAAACAGTGAGTGGCCCTCGGTGTTTGGGGGTCCTTGGGGACAGGGAGGCTGTCAGAGGGTCAGGACTCTCCCCAGGGCACAGTTGGACAGGGATCCTTGAGGGAAGAGGGTGTACCCGAGTAACAGGGCTGTGGTGCTCTGAAACTTTGTCACTAGAGTTGGGGAACCGAGGGAGAGTCCCAGGCCTGGGATGAGATGAGCCGCCCCCCTTCCCCCAGTATTTGTGAGGGAAGGTGCAGTTAGCACCCGATTCCTATAAGTACTAATCTTGGAGCCTCGAAGCTTGGGGTGGGGCTGGGTTGCTCCCTTGGCCCAGAGTGGGTGAGTCAGGGCTACAGTGACCCACCCGGTGGCTTCTGAACTGTAACTAGTGTTTGACTCCGTGACACCCCCTTCCATTCCAGACCAATGGCAAGGCATCCCTGACTGAGTCTTCTCCCCTCCTCTCCCGACTTTGGTCAATGGGCTTCTTGCTTTGTGTAGAAGACGTAGACCTGCTTTGCCCATGGAGGAGATTTATGAGAAGGGAGCTTGCTGGGGTGAGGGTGGGGGGTGGACGCATCTGAAGACTAAATCTGAGGAAGAGGTTGCTTGCTTGGCATTCAAACTCCTGGAACATTTTGCTGCTGTCCCACTGCTCCCCAGTGTCTTGGACCCTGCAGGGGGCGCTGACAGAGGCCAGCTCAAGGGGAGAAGGAAAAGGAGAAAATCAGAGGAGGGCTTATGCGGTGGTGGGGTGTCTGGGTGCCAGGGGGCCGCCTGGGGACAGAGTGATCTCCTCTCTACACACTCCCCCACTCTCCCCTAGCCCTGGGCCTCCCTGCTTGGGTCAGTCCCTGGCTCCTGTTTACCTGCAACAATGGCTGGTTGTGCCCAAGAATTTGTTAAATTACCGCCTGTCCCCAGCTCCTGTTATCTCTGCCCAGTGGCTCCCACTCTGCCTCTCCCAGTAATGAGCAAATGAGGCCAGGCCTCGACTTTGCTGGGTCTGAAAGGATCTTCTTGGCGCAGCCTGAGTGACCCAGGCTGGGGAAGGAGAGACAGTGGCCTATTGTTTTTGGTGATTATCTGCCATCAAACTGCCTGTTCTCCTACCATCCCCTGTCCTCAGAATGCACCGATGGCTTCTTCTTCCTGAGATGCCGGGGCCTGGGCCCTGGGCTTGGGGAGTGGAAGATTGATGAGGGTGAAGAGAGAAGAGGGAGGAAGGGAACTGAGATGGGCATCCTTAGAGACCAGGTCTCAGCTAGGGCCAGGGCTTTGTCTGTTTGGCATCTCTGGGTTGGGGAAGGGAGTGGGAGGGAGGTTTATTGTGGGGTGTCTATTTTGGGTTTCGACTTTCACCTTTTATTTACTTGTTGGGTTTTATTTATGTTGCCAGCTGTGAGTCAGAGTGGAGGTGGAGTATGTCAGCGGTTGGGTAGAGTGGGTCTGGGGTCTGGGGTGACCTGAGTGCTATTGCCCTATCAGAATCTGTGCAGGGGGTGCTGTCTGAGGTGTGTTGGTGGCCAGGGGGAAGATGCTTCTGGGAGAAAGAGGATGTTGAATGTAGAGGCATGAAATCAGACAGCAACAGTGGGCAGCTTCACCTTTCCTTAGAGCCCAGTGGGTCTTTGCAAGAAATGGGACTTTGCCCCTGGGGGTACTTTGGAGGTCCACCCCTGCAGGCAGATTCTAGAAGGGGATGCAGCAGAAGGCTGAGTTCTGATCCATGCTACTCAGGCAGGGGGAAGCCAGAGCCAATTGCCTAGAATGAGGCTGGGTTTTGAGGAGGAGGAACTTTGAGGAAAGATAGATCTTCTCTGTGATTGGCTGGTGAACTTTTGAGTGATGTCCACCCATGTGGGTGGCAAGAAACTCTGGTATGACCCAGCCTCCTAGGCCCTGTGTTGGTCATGCCCTGTGTCTTGCTATTTGTCAGCATGGTTAGAGCACCCAGGTGCATCCTGATTTTCCCCTCTGGTTGTTCACAGTCGAGGGCAAAGGTGGCCTCCTGGTAATAGCACCTTTGTTTGTGCAGTGAGGGCCAGTTCACAAAGGACTGCTTTCTCCCATGTTATCTCATTTGATTCCCCACAGCTGGCCTTGGGAAGAGTGGGTGTGATTGTCCCCACTTTGTGGATGAGGGAACTGAGGCTCAGAGGGACACACAGGTTGCCAAGATCACAGGCTTGGCAAGCAGCTCCAAGATTCTAAGTCCAAGTCTCTTACCCTTTTGCTATCCTCCAAGACTGCACCCTGCCTCATCCTGAACCAAACGGCATTATCAGGAGCTGTTTGCTTGCAGCTTTGGGAAGGCTGTTAGCGGTCAGAGGGATGGGGAAACAGAACTGAGTCTATTCCTCATGGCTCTGGACTCCTGTCTTGTAGCCCTTTGCAGGCAAAGAGTACTTCTACTTGGCAAGCTTCCAAAGTCAGGATTGTGTGCCTTCCTTTAGGCAGGTATGTGTGTGAAGTCAGTGTGGAGTGAGGATGGCCCTCAGTATACTTGAAGGAATAAGACTTGCCTTACATTATTTTTGGTTTGTGCTGCGAGCCCGATACCATGCCAAATGCTTTGTACGCATTATCTGGAATAATCTGTGGATGACCCTTTGGAGGCAGGCTTTTTTTTTTGAACCAGGGATTGAACTCAGGACGTTGCACACATCAGTCAGGTGTTTATGCCAGAGAGCTATCTCCCTGGCTATGGAGGTAGGTATTATTATTTGTTCATTTTGTAGGTGAGCTTCCTCTGAGGTAACAAGAGGTTAAGTAACTTCTCCAAGATCTTGTAGCTGGGAAGCAGCATAAGTGGGATTTGAACCCAGCATCTTGCATAACCACCATTCTGTCAGAGTCAGTTTTTTTTTTTTTTTTTTTTTTTTTTGTCACCATTGTGTCCTGGGATGAGAGAGAGGTCCTTAGGACAAAGACTGTGTGGTCATAATTTGAAGTGTGAGAACCCAAACTCCTCCTATCTTTCTTTCCTTTCTCTTTCAGATTGATCCTAAGGTGGCCTTTCCTCGGAGAGCACAGCCTAAGGTAGGTGGGCCTGTGGCTGGAGGAGCTGTTTTGTTCCAGGCAACTCTGGGCAGTGATTGTTCCATCATTCCCTTCTGTGGCACATGCTGTGGAAAGGGCTGTGGTGGGAGGGGTGGATCTTCTTGCTCTGTGGAATCAAGACACTAAGCATCTTGCCATCTTAGTATCCTGAGAGGGGGCTTCATGTGTTTGGGAGAAAGGGGAACCTTTCAGGGGATTCTTTGAAACCAGTGCAGTTTGGACCCTGAGTCTAATTCTGACCTCATAGATCACGGCCTCTGTGCATGAAGCCCTGGAAGGTCAAACAGCGCAGGCTCAGCCTCTGAAGCTGAGCTAGAGTTGGACCAGGGAGCTTACCTCTGACCCCTCCTCCCCCTGTCACCCTCCTACCCCTGGTGTGAGATGTGTTGGCCTTGCAGAGGGGGAGGAACTGTGGAATCTGTCATCTGTTGATCTGTTGTTTTTCAATGTAACTATCTTATGGCTGTACTCTTTCGTTCTTTTTTTTTTTTTTTTTTTTTGTGGGACCAGGGTTCGAACTCACGACCTTGCACTTGCCCAGCAGGCACTTGTGCCTCGGAGCTATCTCCCCAGCCCCTAATGGCTGTACTCTTTCAAAGATTCCCTTTCCCTGATGTTTTGGGGAAAGGGACACTGTGCAGAAAATGGGTTTCTGGGCAGTTGAACAAGGTAGCAGTCAAAGTTTGTTGCCAGACATGGTGATACACCACTGTAGTCCTAGCACTTGGGAGCCTGGGGCAGGAGGATTGAGAGTTTGAGGCCAGCCTGCACTATGTAGTGAGACTGTCTCAAAACAGCAAATCAAAATCCCAAATAATAACAACAACAAAAAAATTGTGGCTCAGGACAGAGGCCTCCGATTCAATTCTAGGGCTCATGGCAGCTAGTCAGATCTTAATTTTTAAGCTGTGGATGATAAGGGACAGGAAGAAAGGCTAATTACAGTATAGAGGGCCAGAACTCCCGGGTTTGCTAGCTTATCCTATGTTCTGGGACTCAATCCTTTCCAGGAGAGCTGTTTCCCCTTTATAATGGGGATGGGAACCAGGGTGCTTTAAGATTCTGACCCAGTGAATTCCATCAATGTCCCAGTGCCTGGCACAGCAAAGGTAGAGGATGGGTTTTAGGAGACAGGAAAGGGGCATCTCTGGAAGGGGTCCAGCAGAGGGGCTGAAAGCAATTATGGAGCAGGTATTCGAAGGAAGCCACACCAGGGAGCACATGGTCGGAATTGGGTTAATTCCATTAAGCAGTTTGGTGACAGAAGGTGCTTTAGTGTTAGGATGGGGCTGGGAATTGCCTCGGATTAGCCATGCGCTCCTGGGGTAATTAGGACCATGTGTTCCTCCTAAAACAGGGCTGGAGCCACAGGGCTGCCAGAGGTTGGGTTGGGAAGAGGTTGATGAGGAAAATGTCGGTGTTAAGTTCAGGGAGACCCTGGGATGGCTTTGCTGTATCCCAGGAGGGCCAATATCTTTGAGCTAGGCTGAGGGTCTGGGACCTTGATCGGCCCCTTCCCCGAGTGAATCCTTTGGGAAGGTATCTTCCAGACACAGAGCCCAAGGGAGCGCAGCACACTCAAGCCAGCCAGGTTGTGCACAGCTGCCCATGACAGGCCTAGAGGCGGGAATCCAGGGGGGAGCTTGGAGAGGCCTTCTGAGAGACTGGGGCCACAGAGAGCCTGTCAGCTGGCATCCTGGCAGGGGGGCTAGAGCCCCTGCTGGTGGCTGTAGGCCACAGGACTCAGATGCCCACTTTCTCATTCCCTCCCCTAACAGATGGTGACTCGAACCAAGAAGATCTTTGTAGGGGGGCTGTCGGTGAACACCACGGTGGAAGATGTGAAGCAGTATTTTGAACAGTTTGGGAAGGTGGGTCTTGAATGGGGTGCTTGCTGGGGGTGGGAAAGCTCTGTAGAATGGTCAGTAGCAAGTGGGAATTAGCCAGGTCATCCCAAGCCCTGTAAGGGGTGGGGTGGAGCTGGGTTCTTCTGCAGGTGAGGCCAGGCCAAGCTGTGGGTCCATCTATGGGCCTCAGACTCTGGTCATCCCCAGGGAGAGGAAGGCACACAGTAGCATCCCTGTTGTTGCCCTTCCCCTGTATTTTTCTCCTTATCTCTATTCTCTCAAGGGAGGGGGTGTTTCTGTAGCCAGTTCAATTCAGTCACCCCATGGCCTCCTGGGAGTTTGCACCTGCCCAGGCTGCGGGCAGTTGCACCTTTCCCAACCTTTCCTAGTAAGGATGATAAGGGGGCAATAAATGTGACTCCCCATTGCACTCAGTACCTTGCTTGCACAGGTGGGGAGCTTGGGGCAGGAGCTGGGAAGCTGCTGGTCCCGTAGGTATTGAGGAGAACTGAAGAAAACACCCCAAATTGTGATCTGGCTGGAAGCTCTGAGGTACATTGAGCTTTTCTGGGTCTATAAAGAGATAGGGTGTGAATAGGAAGTGTGATGACGTCAGACAATAAGGTATCCCCAGAAAGGTGAGCAGGATGAGCCTGTGGGTCCCATGGGGAGATGACAAAGAAGGGTTTGAGCGTCAGGTGTCGAGTGAAGGAGGGCAGTTTTGCTCGGAGAGTGGGTCGCTGGTATTTATTTCTTTTAGGCGAAACCGGTTAGGGGATTGGGTGCGCACTCCAGCAACGCATTTCTAGTAGTAGGCCACGCTGGATGTGGCTTGGGAAATGGACTCAGAGCATGGCCGGTTGTGGGATTCCCTGGCCTAGGATGCTGGCGTGAGGAGAGGTGGGATGGAGAGACCTCAGCTCAGGCGCCTCCGTGGGGACCTGGGTCCAGGACGCAGGGCAGGCCAGGCCTGGGCCCCAGAGGGAAGGGCGCTCCTGGGAAGCAGCAGGCCCGGCTCGGCTCCGGCGGGGTGTCTTTGTGTCTGAGCGCCGAGCATTAGAGCTCGCACTAATCTGATCCAGCAGCTGTGATTGGAGGCCGCCTGCCCCCGGGGCCGGCGTTGCCATGGCAACCGGGCCCCAGGAGAAGCCGTCAGCGGCCGCGTCTTTTGTTCGGGCCTAAATCGGCGTTGGCATGTGAAACCGGCCCGGGGAGGCCAGGGGGAGCCGGAGAATAGGCTGCCAGGGAGCGAGGGGGACAGCCGGGAATGCCAAGGGCCCCGCGGCGGGGAGCCCCCCGCCCGGATCGAGGGGCCGCCACCGAGGGGGGAACAATGGTCAGCCGCCATGGCTGCCACTCAGGCTTAGCGGCCGCCGAACTTGGCGGCTCCCACTGGTCAGTAGGCCCCGGTAGCCTCCCCTCCCCCCCGCCCAAGTCCCCCAGCCCCCGGGTTCCCATGGAGACCAAAGCCTATTAAGGACACTGGGCGGGAGCCTCCCTCCCCACAGCTGGCCCCAGCAGGGGACACCGGTGGGGGTACCCTGGACCCCTGGCTACTTTCCTTGCCCCTGCCCTGGCCTCAACCCCACTGGCCCCACTTGGGGGGTGGTTTCTGTCCAGTCAAGGCACAGGTTGAAGGGTGTAGGGGGGCCAGAGATACTGGATTGGGAAGGTTGGATGGAAGGAAGCCGGAAGGGCTGTGGATTTGGCTCCAGTCCGTTTGTGGGTCAGGCAAGAACTCAAAACTAGGATTAAAGAGGAAGGTGTGGCTGGTTCTTCTGTTCGTTCATTCATCCATTCAAAAAGTAATTAATGAGCCCAAGTCAAGGTGCTCAATAGAATGGTGATCTTGGTCATCATAGTCAGTGGCTGCCATAGGAAACCTTTAAGCTGGTGATGCTGGAATGCTCTCGGTAGCTCTGCTGCTGTTCCCTATGTGACGGGCAAGCCCCTGGGTGGGAGATAATAGTAATAGCTGTTACTTTAAGAACATCACATGCACTCCTGTGATGAGCTGGGTCTCATCTGTCTCCTCCCAGTGAGAGAGTCACTGTTGTGGTTATGTCACAGCTGAGGAACCAAAGTCATGGAAAACTAAAGCCACTCACTCAGTCTTACCCAACCAACAAGTATAGGACCCAGGATTCCAACTCAAAACCCTGCTTTTGAGGTTTCTGCCTGCCATTGCTTACATGAAGGATGAGAAAGGTGGGCCAAGCCGGAAGTACCTATCCAGTACGAATGTGTCAGCTGATTTGGAATTGAGAGTGGGGCCAGAGGGACGGGTATGAGGGAGGCAGCCCACTGTGGGGCCCTGGGGCAGGAAGCCTGGGGAAAGGAGATGTCATTTTCCTCTGAGATTCTCCAGGGAGACCCCTGCCTCCTGATGTGGACAGAGTCCTAATGTAGCTTGATGCCATGCCAGAGGGGAGCTGGAGAACACCCTAGTTCCAGGCCTACACTTTCTACTTTACTGAGGTGTAAGAGGCCACTTACAAGGCAGGTGAAGGGCAGGGGAGGAAAGCTGGGGATAGGCTGTGCACCGTGGCCAGAGGACAGCTTCATCTCTTACTCTCAGGATTTCGGGGCATATGAAAGATTTGGGTCTGGGGTAAAAGGTAACGGGGGAGAATCAGAGGGCAAAGATGGGCCAGATGCAGGCAAGGAAAAAGAGATGGGATGGACTTTGGTTGTCCATGTGTCTGACAGGATGGCTGGAGGCAGTAGCGAAGAGATGACTGGGGTTCAAGAGAATGTGGCTAACACAGACCCTCCCCACTTCCCAGCCCCTTCTCCTCCCCCAGTCAGTGGGAGGCCAGCAGCCCAGGCACTGAACTCTACTTGCTTTAATTACAGCCTCTAGCTAAAGGAAACCTCAATTAGAGAAAAGATCTCTACCAGGAGAGTCTGGTTGCTGTCCTGTCCGCTTGGCGTTTTGCAAAGAGGAAAGAGCCCTTTACTTCCCCATCTCAGACTCTCGCTCCTGCGTTCCCTTCTGAACACCCATTCAGGGCCTCCCTCCCCGGCCTGGCTCAGGGCTTGCCATTTGACCTTGAGCAGGCAACTTCTTCCCTCCAAGTCCATTTCCTTGTAGATGCAATGGGGCTCTTCCTCTGTGGGGAATGTTAAGTTCAGGGGGACAAAGTGTTAGGCTCCTACTTGGAGCTCACTAACTGCAATTTAGTCCACTGGGAATCTGTTGGTTGATGAGTGGGTGCAGTAGTGTCCAGTGGGTTGCAGGTGGAAAGTCATTCCTTGAGCAGGGTTTAAGTTGAAGCCTGGAGTGGACCGGAGAGTGGGTCATGGGAAGCCCTGGTGTCTGGTGGGTCCTCTATAGCAGGCTGTGTTTCAGGTGGACGATGCCATGCTGATGTTCGACAAAACCACCAACCGGCACCGAGGTGAGCAAGCCCCCCTCCCCCCTCCCAAGCTGGGCTGGGGGCCTGTGGTCAGCCGGGGGGCCGCAGGTCACAGCTGCCCTTTCATCTGGCCCCCTGACATCCTATCCCTGAGGATCTGCATCCTCTCCTTGGCCTGGCCTTACAGAAGGCTTTTGTCCCACCATTTCCTGTGCTAGAAACTTGCCGAAATTGCAGACACCCGAGAGGAGCGAGGAGCGGAGCAAGGACAGCCTCAGCCCAGGCTTACCGCCATCAGCACCCTCCACCCCCTGCCCTGCCTGCTGTCTGCCTCAGCCTAGGCTTACCTTGTGCCTGGTAACCAGAGCTCAGGCCGGGCTGCCCCAGGGTCAGGCTGACTCTAAAGCCCCAGGCAGTCTGCTCTACCACTGCCCGCCACCCACTCTGGCGAGCCCAATCCCTAACACCCTTAGCCCCACCCTAGGAGCATTTGGGCCACACTCTGCACCCTGCTTGGTTGTTTATTTTTTCCAGAGGCCTTGCATTCAGAGTAATCTGGTCATAGCCCCTGGGACATGTCCAGAGGGGGAAGGGTGCTTCTTCATGGTGTTGGGCTTTTGAACCTTTTTCAGGAGTGGGTCATGGTCATGTGTGGTGTGCATTGGTATGTATTCTAGAATGTCTGTGTCTGGAAATGTGTGTATGTGTGGTGTATCAGGGCAGCTGTACATGCAGCGTGCCCATGTGTATGAGGTGGGACCCCAGGCAGTGCATGTGCCTGCGTGTTGAGTGTTTGCGTACAAAGGTATGTTTGGACACGCACACTTTTCTGTAAGCTGAAGTGAATGAGGGTGTCCCCTCTTCCCTCCTAGGAAAGGATCTGAGGAGAGAAATGGCACATTAAATGTAGTCACTTCTCTGTGTCTGTGGAGTCTGCATTTTCAGATTTAACCACAGTTTAAAAAAATACTTGAGAGGGGCTGCCAGGATGCCTTAGTGGTCTAAAGCGCCTGCTTAGGAAAGCTTAGGCAGCCATAGGGACCATGGTTCGATCCTCGGCACCACGTGCTGTGCCAGGCCCGCCCTCAGGACAGGCTGAGCTGGCCATAATAAACAAACAAACAAACAAATAAAAAAAATATGGTAAATATTGAAAAAATTTAAATACTTGAAAAAAAAAAAAAGCTGGGTCCATACTGAGTCCCTGTGGACTTTTCTTCCTTGTTGTTATTCCCTAAGCCATACAATAAACAACTATCTTCATAGCAGCTGGGGAGATAGCTCTGAGGCACAAGTGCCTGTCTTACAAGTGCAAGGTCATGAGTTTGAACCCCAGTCCGGCAAAAAAAAAAAAAAAAAAATTATAGTAGGTATTAAAAGTCATCTAAAGAAGGTTTAAAGTGTGCAAACAGCAAGATGCGCATAAGTTCTGTCCATATATGATGGGATTTCTTTATAAGGGCCTTGAATGTGGCATGGAATTTGGTATCTGTGTGTGAGGGGTCCTGGGACCAATCCCCCTGTCATTCTTTTTTTTTTTTTTTTAGAATTTTTGGATTTTATTTATTTATTTTTTTCTTGTTTCAGAACCTTTGTTTGTTTATTCACTCATTTTTATGGCTGGCTCAGCCCACCCGGAGGGCAGGGCTGGCACAGCATGTGGTGCTGGGGATCAAACCGCGGTCCCTGAAGCCGCCCAAACTTTCCCAAGCAGGCGCTTTAGACCACTGAGCCATCCCGCCATCCCGCCATCCCGCCTCCCCCCCGCCCCCTGTCATTTTAAGGGGCAGTTATAGCTCGTGGAGGTTGTGCCGCTTTCTAACTTGCTGTGTGACCTTGGGCAAGTGACTTCGCTTTGCTGAACCTTGGTTTGCTCATCTGTAATTTGGGAATTGAAACCCTGTCTCAGCTGGTAGCTGAGAGGCTGCTAGGCTGCGGCCAGAGTCTCTCATTAACTCTCAGACACTTGCCCGCAAGAGAGGAGCTGTGGTATCGGGATGGCCTGGAGCTGGGTGTTGACCGTCAGCCCTGGTTTTGACCCTGCCCTTGCCCCTTCTCAATGTCTAGGGTTTGGGTTTGTCACATTCGAGAGTGAAGACATCGTGGAGAAAGTGTGTGAAATCCATTTCCATGAAATCAACAACAAAATGGTGAGCTAGGACTGGAGGGAGGGAAGGAGGGTACAGACAGGCTCTGGGGCTCAGGGCTGAGCCTGCTGGGCAGAGCTCCGGATTTCCAGAGACAGGCAGGGGGCGTGGCGCAGTGAGTGAGCAGAGCTGGTTCTCCTACTCCCCCCCAAAATATATTTTTTAGACGTATAATGGTTAATTGGGTCTCTCTCTGAGCCTCAGCTTCAGTGTCTGTAATATGGGAGTCACAGTAGCTTGGTTAAGCATTCAATAAACATGGCTACACACCAAGCCTTTTACATATGCAGGGCAGGTGGTGCATGTTCCATAAATGCTAACAATGACATTAATAATTAAAGGGGCCAGACGGGGTGGCACAGGCCTGTAATCCTAGTACTTGGGTGGGTGAGGCAGGACGATTGCTGGGAGTTTGAGGCCAACCAGGGCTACAAAGTGAGTTCAAGGCCGGGCTCAATTACATAGCAAAAGCCTGCTTATCAAAGCCCTGTCCAGGAATAAGAGGAAGAGTGACCCTAGGGGTAGGAAAGGCTGACCATCTGGTCTCATTGCAGGTGGAATGTAAGAAAGCTCAGCCAAAGGAGGTGATGTCCCCAACAGGTTCAGCCCGGGGGAGGTCTCGAGTCATGCCCTACGGAATGGACGCCTTCATGTTGGGCATCGGCATGCTGGGTAGGTGCTAGGCTTGTAACCAGGGGCTTCTTCCTTCCCTGAACTGCTGGGGCTACAGGGCCCTGTGGGTGTGGCAGGGCCTGGTCTGCTGTCCAGCCTGAGTCATTGAGCTCAATTGGAGGCAAGGCCTCTGTCAGGTCTGGCAGTGCGGCCCAGTGTGGGGAGTTTTGGCTGTTCTGTGCTGCCCCCTCGTGGTAGTCAAAAGAATGGTTCAGTCGCTTCGTGTTAATTGGTCCTCTGACCATCTGCCCATCCATCCATCCATCCATCCATCCCTCCCTCCCTCCATCCATCCATCCATCCATCCAGTAAATAGATATTGAGCAACTATATGCACCAGGTACTATGTCAGGGATTTTAACAATGACTGCTGAGATTTATGGACTTGCAGAAAGACAAATAAGAATAGACTTAGGATTGAGTATAAGGTACCAAGGGAGCATGGTCATGGGGAAATGGTCCCATATATGGAAAAGTCAGAAAATAAGTAACATTTATGTTTGAGTAGGAGCCATTTATGGGAAAACAAGAGAGAAAGGACGGAAAAAGCATTTCAGGATGATCGAACAGCAGTACAAAGGCCGAGACTTTTGGGGAGACAGAAAAGTAGGCTGCCTCTTCTTATTCACTCAACTAATCTTTGTGAAGCAGCTTTTGGTGGGCAGGACTTGTTCCTATGGGCACTCCCTTTCTGGTGTGGGGCTGGAGGAAGTGAGCACTGTCGTGGTGGAACAGCTGGAGGCTGGGGTCTAGGAGGTTCTCTGCAAGAGGCTGAGGTCCATTGAGCTTCGGAAGTTGAGTCGAAGCCAGCTGTGGTTTGGGCCAAGGCCTAGGACAGTCCACTTGAATTTGGTGCTACAGAAACTCCCAGTGCCTATGCAGAGACAAGTTGTGTGTACAGAAAGCGAACAGTACAGGGGGCCTCTTGCCAGTCACGGGGAACGGGAGGGAAGGGGGTACAGAAAGGCGCTCTGGGACCTCAGAGGAGCAGCTATGGCTTGGGCTAGACCATAGAGGCTGGGCCTTTGGGCTTGCCGAGGCCACACTGAGTCCTGAAGAACTGTCCTGAGACACAGATATAACATAGTGAATATATTTAAGTGCCAACACTTCTTTTTTATGTTTTAAATAACAGTAAAGAAAACAACCTAATAAGCCCAAGTTCAATAATTAAGAAGGCTTAACCATTTGCTTTAAACAATAAATGCATGGATAGGTTGAACTGCTGTCATTAAGCAACTTCTGCATTTTACTTTCCAAATCAAACAAGCACATGGGATGTCTGGCGCACATGGGTTTTGATTCAACTGGCTGTGTGTGAGGGGTGCAGGAGGGAAGGAGACACCACACCCTCCTGTACATACCCAGGTCCTGTTGTCACCTCTGCAGTCCACATTTGAGCACTGCCCAGCCAAGTTGTGAAAACTATCACTAAAAATTACACCATAATTTCATTTTTATGTTTTATGTTTATTTTATTTTTGAATTTTTATTTTATTTATTTATTTATTTCTTGTTTCAGAACCTTTATTTGTTTATTCACTTATTTTTATGGCCGGCTCAGCCCACTCCAAGGGCAGGTCTGGCGCAGCATGTGGTGCCGGGGATCGAACCGCGGTCCCTGAAGCCGCCCAAGCTTTCCCAAGCAGGTGCTTTAGACCACTGAGCCATCCCGCCGGGCCCTCTTTCTTTCTTTCTTTGCAAGACCAGGGTTCAAACTCACAACTTTGCACTTGCCAGGCAGGCACTTGTGCCACAGAGCCATCTCCCTGGTCCCTATTGCCCCAAACAATCCCAATTTTACATTTTAGAAGTAGGGGCTGGGGAAAAAAGTCATATTATTTCTAGAAAACTTAACGTTTTGCTGATGACCAATTTATTGGGGGTGTTTCTCATAAAGCTATGAAGATTGTTGGGGCTTTCCATTAATGAACAATCGAGGCAGCTTCTTCCTTATTCATCAATTGGTGTCTTGTCCAAAAGTCTCTCCACATGCAAAGAATTTTTGTTTAATTAGCTTAATAATTTTTGATGTAAGCCGGGTGTGGTGGTGCACGCCTGTAATCCCAGCACTTGGGAGGCTGAGGCAGGAGGATTGGTGCGAGTTCGAGACCAGCCTGGGCTACCAAAGTGAGCTCAAGGCCAGCCTGAACTGCATAGCAAGACCCTGTCTCAAAAAAAAAAAAAAAATAATAATAATAATAATTTTTGATGAGTTATGAAAATGGGATCACAACACAGCACATTATTTTTGAACAATGAGAGATACTCAAATCATAATACATAAACAATAATATACAACCAATTTTAGCATCATTTTGACCAGCTGGTCCCACTGGGGTAGAAGCTTCAAAATCCAACCATGCAAAAAGAAGGAAAAAAAAATTGTTGAGCTCAAACAAAAATAGCTGATAAATTGATAGATACATGGTCGATTAGTTTACAATGTCAAAGTGCACTCAAATATATTTTTTTGGCCAAATTATAATAAATAACTTCTATATTTTTTTTTTTTTTTTTTTTACTATTTTGTTTTTTGGTACCGAGAATTGAACTCTGAGCCTCACACTTGCTAGGCAGGCGCTGTGCCGCTGAGCTGTATCTTGGGCCCTTAACTTTTATAATTTTATTTATTTATTTATTTATTTATTTTGTCTTTTTGAGACAGGGTCTCGCTATGCAGTTGAGGCTGGTCCTGCGCTCACTTTTGTAGCCCAGGCTGGTCTCGAACTCGCACCAATCCTCCTGCCTCA
>PVJA010041661.1:0-17759 GCA_004027025.1 Myocastor coypus
TGAGGGCCAGCGGCAGGCCACCCTGGTAGGCGAAGGTACAACTGGGGCCCTCAGCATTGGATGCTCAGCTCCTGGGAGCTCAAGCAATCTGCACTCACCCGAGCTCGGGCCTGGGCATCTCCAGGGCAAATCTCTCTCTACAGACATCGTATCACCCGCCCTGGGCAATGAGTGCGTCCGTCAATTTCTTTTAGTCCACTCCGTCGGTGAGAGGCTCACAGTGAGGCAGATAACATCTCAGCAGAGGACTTTCCATTTTTTCTGTTATCCCCAAAGTCCCGCCAGGGAAATACTTTGCTAGTGTTATAGAATGGCCTGGTGGGGACTCTAGGTTCAGAGACTTTGACTACTGTGCTCTTGTTGGACTGCTGTGGTTGTTCTTGCCTGTTGGCAGCTGAAATCGGAGCTGGAACCCCGGGGGTACGCAGAGCATCCTCCAGGCGCTCCTTGTGTCCCTGTTGGTCCTCCAGTGCAGCACAGCTCTTCCTTGCTGTGGTGACAAGGTTTCCTGCCCATGGGCATGGCGCGCGCTCCCTCCCTGTCTTTTGTTTGATCTGCATTCACCCAGCACAGGAAGCCCAGAGTGCTAAGGAGACAGTGGAAACACTCTCCCCGGCAGGCCCTAATCTGTGCTGGTGGCGCCTCTGCTCTGGGACACAGAAACTGTAGATCCAGGAGCCTGAGGTGGTGCAGGAGGGCAGGATGGGCTCCCACACTGGCTCGCGGGCTGGGAGTGAGAGGCGGAGCTCATCCTTGGAGGCCTTTCCGTCTGTACGGATGTATGTGCTGCGGGGAAGGAAGTCCCACCCCACCTCATGATCACCGGCTTAAGGTGTGGACCACACTAAAGGTCAGGGCTCCTTCCTCAGAGGCTTCTTTGCCAAGCTGGCACCTGAGTCAGGGCTCCAAGGGGTGATGGCACCGTCCCCTCCCTCTTTAACCCTTTCGTCGTGGTGTCCTGTGCAGGATGCGCTGTCACTGCCAGGTCCGGTGTGTATCGTCCCAGACCCTGGACTACAGATGGGGTCTGCTGGCCCCAGGGGCCGTGATGCAGGGTTCCCTGGTGCCAGCTCTCAAGCTTGGGCCCTTGCGTCATGGTGCTGGGTGGGCACTGCCAGCTGTGCCAGCGCCACCACACCCAGCCAGAAACCAGTGTAAGCATCACTACCACACGCACGATGCCCTCATGCAAAGCAAGGAGGTGGCTGGTGTCCTCAAGGGGTGGCGGCTGTCTCGGGCCACCCCGCAGGTCTCTGGCTGGCAGGTCAGGTACTCAGTACAGCCGACCCGGTGTTCTCCAAGCTGGACCATGACCCCTGACCACATGGCTGCCCTTGGGATCCTGGCCAGGTCTGTCTTCTGAGCACAAGTATGTTGCCGGAGGAATCTTCCATTCACGTCTCGGGTTCACTGGGTTGGCCTATGACAGCGCCATCCACATTTGGTCACTGGTTGCCATGTAGCAGGCCTTCTTCCCTTTGGGGTCTGTGTGACAAAAGACAAGAACATACATGGCCCTGGGATAGGCAAAGGATTGACACTTCTGTGGGTTCCCTGGAAACGGGGTCTGCTTCCTCTTTGCCCCCTTTTATTTATTTGTATTTTGCCTTTTAATGGACCCGTTGGCCAATTCAGGTCCCAGACTTGACACCCCGAACGCTGTGCCAATATCTGCCCTTGCCTGGGCTGCGTATGTAGCACACAGGCTGCAACTGGGGCTCTTGCTGGAAGGTTCTATGATTGTCCACCACTAGTGGTTACTGTCTCCTGGGCTTTACTTATTTATTTATTGTGGAGCTGAGCTAGTGCACCCCATAGAGACAGGATGGGAACCCCGCTGGGATTTTTAAGTGTCCAGGGAGTGTCCACCTCTGGCTTTCATGAACTAGTTTACTTGGAGGGGGTGGGTGGGGAGGTCAGGCTCATTTAGGGATGTCCCTGGAGGCTTTCAGTGTAAACCACGCTACTGTGTTGCTCAAGGAAAGAATGGATTTGGTCGTGTGTTTGTGAACTGGACAAACAACGACCCGGTGTGTCTGTGGATCCGGTGAGCAGGCCGGGCCTGACCTGCTCGAGTCTTCTCTTAGGGCTGGGGCAATAGCTCAGTGGCTGAAGTGCCTGCCTGGAGAGCGCAAGGTCCTCGGTTTGCTCTCTGGGGCTGGAAAAAGAAAAAGCAAGACTTTTAGTTTTCACGACCACTGCCACATTCTCGAGGGGCCACGATGGCATTTGGCGCCCAACTGTGGGTGTCCACCGAGATCTGCTGTCCAGCACCACCCAGCAGAGGTATGGCCCATGCCCACAGGGCACTGCCACAGGTCCCTTCAGAGTGAACTGGAGAGATGAGTTGTTATGCTTTATGTCTAGCTGTCCCCCAAAGCCTCATGCAATCATTGGGCGGGGACTGCTATCGATTGAGACTTGACTCATGAGTCACTGGGATTCTGTGTTTTAGTACTGATTTAGAGTCTGAGAATTGATCCATGATCCCTGGGATTCTGTGTTTTAAGTACTTCTGGGATTATGGGTGTAGCCTGAGGTGGACAGGCTGAGGCGGAGAGCCTGAATGTAAGATAAAGAGAGACAGAGAGACGGACTCGCACTGTTGCTCTGCTGCCCTGTTTGGTTGGCTGCCTCTGTCACTATTTTGTTGCTGTTCCGCTGCCATGAACAGGATGCTCTCTGCCCTGTTCCACTCAGCCTTAGGTTAGCCGAGTATGGACTGAAACCTCCAGTAACTGTGAGCTAAGTAAACCTTTCCTTCCTTCATTTTGGGTGTCAGGAATTTGTCCCAGCAATGAGTAAAACGTAAGTAAGATCCGAGTGCACCTCGGTCTGCTGGGCTGTCCTGCGGAGGACTTGCTCCGTCTCAGAGGGTGCACCATGGCTCTCAGCCCTGCGCCGTGACTGAAACCCGTGCAAGGGATCGTGGCTCTCTGTGGCCACTACTTGCCACGCAGTGCCCATTCATGGTCCAACTCTTACACACTTGTGTGCGCGGTGGGGATCCACAGGACCCTGCAGCACGACTGAGCCATCTTCACCGCCTGCTCCTATGTCCTGATGGGAGGGCCACCAGCATCCGTGGCACCACTCCTATGTTGCTGCCCTCCACAGAACTATACTCAATTTGAATTTTATCAAAATGCTTCAGCTGGAGCTGTGCTGTTCTATAACCTCTTGGGTATCTCAATCTAGCAGCAATGTCCCCGACCACAACCCTCCACGGGAGAGGAAGAGCATCGCTGAACGGCTCAGGCTGCTGCTGCTGCTGCTGCTGCTGCTGGCCTTCCCGGGCCCTCAGCGCCCTGGCAAAGAGCGTGTCCTGGGACACGCAGCAGGGAGAGGCCGCCTGTCGTCTTAGACGTTGTAGCCAGATCGGTGCGGGTGCACCCATGTATCTGTGCCCTCTGACCTTGTCCTCCACTATGAGTCACACAGGCCCCGATGGCCCTGGGTTAGTTACCTGTCTCCATATAACTTTAAAACATAACAAGTCAGCACTCAGCACATGCATTATGCCCCTGGTTTTGTGAGTCAGCAACGCCACATGGCCAGCTGCTGTCTGGGCTTTCTGGTCTTGCCCGAGGCCTCATCAAGGTGTAGGTTGGCACAGGGTCTCAGACGAGGGTCACCAAGGGCTGCTGAGAGTACCGGGTTCCTGGCGCCATGGGAGTGAGAGCCTGGGCGCCTTGAGGGCTGCTGAATGGAGATGATCGCAGCTGTGCCACGTGGCCCTTGCCACAGCCCAGGTCCTCCAGACGGTGACAGAGGAGAGCTGTGTAAAACGGCTGCCTGTGAGGGGAGAGTCGCTGTCACATGCCACGCGGTCACCGCATGCCGCTGTGGGCTGCTGCTTAGAAGTCAGTAGCTCTGGGGTGCAGAACTGGTGTACCTTGGACACCAGAATGTTCAGTAACTGAGGTCCGCCTTACGGAGCGCCTGCCACGCGGGTGTGGACGCTGCACGTAGAGGGCCCAGGCGGATGCTCATAGCGGCAGCCTATTTACATAAGACGCCAAAGCGTGCAAAGCAAACTACCTCTAGGAATACGCACCTCGGTCACTGTTGAAAAGCAAGAACAGGGGCTGGAGAGATGGCTCAGTGGTCTAAAGTGCTCGCTTAGGAAAGCTTGGGTAACTGCAGGAACGTGGTTCGATCCCCAGCACCACATGCTGCACCATCCCACCCCCAGGGCTGGTTGAGCCAGCCATTAAAAAGAGTAATAACAATAAATTAAAAAAGAAAAAAAGAAAAGCAAGAACAAAGGATACTTTGAAACTCAGCCTAGTGATTGTTTTGGAGCTGAGTCGGGGAGAGATGACCAAGAAGATACGTGTCTGCACCTGCAGGGTGTTTGAAAGGTTGTGCTTTTGGACTGGTGTTTTGGCTGTAACACATAATAGTGTGTTATATTCAGCATGCATGCTTCATGTCTTATCTATCTATCTATCTATCTATCTATCTATCTATCTATCTAGTTATTTGTTGTCTTTTTGAAACAGGGTCTCCCTGCGTAGTTCAGGCTGGTCTTGAGCTCCGTTTGCAGCCCAAGCTGATCTTGACCTCGAATTCTTCCTCCTGCCTCCGCCTGCCAAGGGCCAGGGTGGCAGGCGTGCTCCCCACACCTGGCTCATGTGTCTTTCCTAGCATTGTGATTTTCGCAACAAAGACTAAACGTGTTCTGTTCCCTGAGAGGCTTCTTGAAGATGAGATGAGGCCGGTGACGAGGGCTGGCTAAGGGCAGAGCCGTCTTCTGCAAGCAGCGCACAGGGGTTGCCGCTGGCACGCATGGTGGCCATCCAGTGCCAAGGAAGGGGCGATGCCCTCGGAGGCGATGTTCCGCTGTTGAGGCCGCCTGTGCAGCTCAGACTAAGAAGTCACACGATGAGGAGCCAGCAGCGTCCAGAACGGCCTGAACTTCAGCCTGCGCTTCTTGCAGGGAGACGCGGCTCCTGGTGAGCGGCAGCAGGTGCCCCATGGCTTGGTCTTCAGCCTCGGCGAGGGCGCAGGTGCTCCTGAGAGAACCGGGAACAGGATGGGGTGGGGTGCATGTTCCAAGAGCTCCTCACTCACTGTCTCAGGCCCTTCCCGGGTCCTTATTCCCTTATAGCCGCGGTTCTCAACCTGTGGGTCACAACCCTGGCAGAGGTCAAATGACCAAAACACCGGGGTTGCCTAAAGCCGTCAGAAAATGTTATTTATTTGGAATTGTTGTTATATTTAAACCCATCCTATGCCGTGGTGAAATGTTATTTATTGGAATTAGTAATAAATATTTCTCAACATATAGTTAAATATTGTTTTTGTGATTAATCACTATGTTTAAATTGTGTTTGATTTGTAGCAATGAGAATACATAATGCATATCAGGTACTTACATTCTGAATCACAACTGTAGCAAAATTACAGTTTTGAAGTAGCCACCAAAATTATTTTTTGGTTTGGGGTCACCGCAACATGAGGAACTGTATTGCGGGGTCACGGCATTGGAACAGTTGAGAACCACGGCCTTACAGAGACCCCATGCTTGTCCTCACGGCTCGGTGCTGTCACGGACCTCGGCCGTGGCTCTCGTGATGCGTCAGCTCCCCTTAATGCTCCCCTGGTCCTTGCCTGATGGCAAGTTCGTTCACTGGGTGCCACTCTGGACTTCCTGGGGGTGCACCTCACACACCAATGTATGCACTGCTTCACAGCGAGACTGGGGACGCTGTCCACTATGTGCTTCCAGACGGCAGGTCAAGCTCTGTTCTACTGTGAAAGCCCTCCCTTGGACTGACTTATGCTAGTTTCCTATTAAGCAGATTTGGTAGTGTAGGTATCTCTACCAAGATCACGCTATCATGGGCTGGCCAAATAGCTCAGCGGATTAGAGTGCCTGGAAGCAGGTGCAGGGGTGGGGTTTGGTCCCCAGGCCTGCTGTGCAGGCCCTGTCCCTGGGACATACTGAGATGGCAATTGAGCCTGGGCGTGGGGGTGTGGGCCTGCAATCCCAGCTCGTGGGAGGCTGTAAACAGGCAGATCACTGAGTAGTGAGATCCTGAACACCCTGTAGACCCTTCCCTAAAAGAAAAAAGAATATTTAAAATAAGATCATACTATCACAGCCCTAACACTATAAATTGCCAAGTTTTAGTACACTGGACCTACGGACAATATGTAATCCCAGGTTCGTGTAAAATAAATGGCTCACTAACATGGTATGTGAAACTGACCATAACCCCCTTCTACACACCATCCTTTAGAGGGTTAGACTGTTGTGTCCAGGTTACTGGGAGGCATTTCACGCTTCTTGAATGCTAAATATAACCACATCCAGGGCTGAAGTGATAGCTTGGCGGTCTAAGTGCCTGCCTGGCAAGTGCAAGGACCCGGGTTCGATCGCCAGTACCACATGCCATGCTGGCTGCGTGCTGAACTAGTCACCGAGACTGAGTGTAGCGGTGCACACCTGCAATTCCAGTGCTGAGGAGGCTGAGACAGGAGGGTCTCTACAAGTCCGAGCTGCAGAAGGAGATCTCAAACCAAATAAATAAATGAATAAATAAATAATTAAAACAAATAAATACAATCATGTCCATTCTATTCAGATTCCCTCAGTGTTCCCTTGACTAAATTCTCTTATTCTGTTCTTAAAAAAAAAAAAAAAAAAAATCCTATTTGAAAACAGAAATTACATAATAGAGAAAAAAATACCCTCTGTCCGCTCTGCTGCCTGCTTAACCCGGTACCGACTTCCCACCACTTGTGTGTCTGGCCTTACTATTAGCTGGCCTCCCCCTGTTGCTAGGTGCTACATAGCATTTGGCCAGGAACACAGACACCGAAGTCTACCTCGGTTCTGAGTCTCTGGGCGACTGGGACAGTTCCCGCCCATGGGAGCTGCTGGCTTTGGTGCCGAGCGTGGTGGTGAACCCAGATGATGGATCGGTGTTGCTGTTTGCAGGGCTCCAAGTCCAGCGCTCTGCTATGCCCTATTGTCTCGGATCTTTAGAGTCCAGCACTGAAACTTAATTTCTATTGCCGTCTCCGTTCTCAACCGAATTCCACACAAATACCTGCAACACAGATGGCTATAAGAGACCCGTGCCAATCTTTGCTGCACCCTGGGGACCGTGAAGAACTTCTGATCCCAGGCCCAACTGCAGCAATTAGGCGGACACTCTCCTGGGCAGCAGCCAGGCATTGGAAGCTGGCAGTGCTGCCCAGGGGTGCTGAGGAGCTAGCAGTGGGGGGAGCACCAGGCAAGGGGCTGGAGCTGTGACCCTGGTGGCCAGGCACAGCCCATTCTGCCTCCAAGCAGGGTTTTTTTTTTTTTTTTAATGTTTTTTGAATTTATAGAGACACCCTTCCCCTAATAATGACAAAATCTTCCTCTAAATCTTTACTTTTGCCTCTGTCTCCTTAGATAGCAAGCAAAGCCATCACCTTCAAGATGCATAGGTTGGCAAAATCGTTCACATCTGCAGATTTGCTAGCCCAGGCCTGAGACTAGAAACATCCCAGACGAGCAGTCGCCCAGCACGCTGACATCCTAAGCGCAGCGCTGCTAGCTTGTCTCCAGCTGCCCTTAAGATATTCCGAGGTTCAGTACAGAGTCACCAGGGAGTCTCCGGCCGCGTGTCTCTCGACCATCCAGACAGCCACATGGGAAACTGGCAGATTTCACCCTCTCTTTTTTTCTTTGAAATGCTAGTCACCCAGCAAACTGGATGGATATAGCTGCATCCTTTAACCTTTCGTTATATAGAGATTTAAAAACAGCCTGAAGAGTGCAGACGGGCTGCCAGAGGATGCCGGAGGAGGCCACAGGGCTCAGTGCGGGGCTCAGGAGCAAGAAGTCAGGAGCGACTGAGGTCCAGATGCAGGTCACCTAGCTCTGGGGGACCCTGAGAAGAGGAGCCGTGAGGCGCCGTAATGTGCAGAGACAGAAGGGAGCCAACCCGTTCTGCCGGCCCGGGGACCAGCGCCTCCCGGGGGTGGCCAAGCTCTGTAGCTATTGCCCTGCTGAGGCTGTAAACGTGAGTTACGAAGGTTCGGTTCTGGGAACTAAAAAAACAGCTTTAACTTTATCATTCAGGAGTTTTAAACCTGGAAGCCGCTAATATTCTCTCTCAAGAAGCTTGCAATGTCAGGACACAAGACCTGCCTAGAAGCCAGCCCAGGGCTACGGTTTCATTTTTTAGAAAGAGCTCTGTGTATCCGCATTACAAAGCATCTCCTTCTCATTGGATGGCAGCTACACCACGATGCTAGGTGTAGCCCAGCCCCAAATGCCAGCACCATGTAATTTCACGCTAAAATTCCAATAACCATGCATGGCTTTATGGTTAAAGGAGGGCTGGGAAAGTGACGATCAAATGCCATTTCCCTTCTTGGAAATGCTCAGGACTAGAAAATGGTTTGCATCTTGAAATACACCCGTGCTTCCCAAAGCAGCCTGCACTAGGGCCCCTGAGAGGCCGTGTGGGAGGAGCCCCAGCCCTAGGGCCTCATGTCCAGGGCCAGTGGTCTCTGCTCACATTCCAGCCTTCTTTGCCCACCTCCCCCAGTAAGACACGTTCAGGGCAGGAAGATAGAGCTTCCAACCCCCGAGTGGCTAACAGATCCGCAGGCCCGGGCGATCAGTGCTCAGGACTCAGAGTCAGACAGGAAGTGTGTAGTCAGGCTGGGGCATGCAGTCCCAAGAAGAACAGTGTCATGTGACCACTGTCTTTGAAGAAACTGAAGCGAGGAAAAACCGCGGGAAGCTGATGAGAAAGAGAGGCAAATGGATGCGCGGAAGGGAGAGGAGCGGTGCGTCTCCTCCGCCAGGAAACCCTCGCCCGGAAAACGCACTGACCTGATTAGATAATTGTCTGCTTGTTAACACAAACAACAACAGGGAAGAGGGCTACATGTGGTGACACTGGCGGCTTAGCAGGGTATAAAGGGGGACAAGGGCAGCCAGGCTTCCAAACCTCTCACACCCTCCACCTTGCAAATCTATCCAGAACCTCCAGCCGCCGACACCATGGTCAACTCCTGTTGTGGCTCCGTCTGCTCTGAGCAGGGCTGTGGCCAGGAGGGCTGCTGCCAGCCCAGCTGCTGCCAGACCACCTGCTGCAGGACCACCTGCTGCCGCCCCAGCTGCTGCGTGTCCAGCTGCTGCAGGCCCCAGTGCTGCCAGTCTGTGTGCTGCCAGCCCAGCTGCTGCAGGCCCAGCTGCTGTGTGTCCAGCTGCTGCAGGCCCCAGTGCTGCCAGTCTGTGTGCTGCCAGCCCACCTGCTGCAGGCCCAGCTGCTGCATCTCCAGCTGCTGCAGGCCCCAGTGCTGCCAGTCTGTGTGCTGCCAGCCCACCTGCTGCAGGCCCAGCTGCTGCATCTCCAGCTGCTGCAGACCCCAGTGTTGTCAGCCCAGCTGCTGCCAGCCCAGCTGTTTTGAGACCACCTGCTGTAGGACCACCTGCTGCCCCCCCAGCTGCTGTGTGTCCAGCTGCTGCAGACCCCAGTGCTGCCAACCCACCTGTTGCCAGCCCAGCTGCTGTGTGTCCAGCTGCTGCAAGCCCCAGTGCTGCCAGCCCAGCTGTTTTGAGACCACCTGCTGCAGGACCACTTGCTGCCGGCCCAGCTGCTGTGTGTCCAGCTGCTGCCGCCCCAGCTGCTCCAGCGCCTCTTGCTGCTGAGCGCTCTGCTCTGCCTGCTGCTGTTTGTCAGCGTGGCCGCCCCGATGGAGGTCATCAGAAGCTGGTCCCAAGGGGCTGATTCCGCAGCCTCAGTTCCAGCTGGGATGGCTTCGGGGCTCCAGACCTACTGTCCTCACCTCCAAATTACTGTTTCCCATGTGAACACCATTTGAAATTTCTCTGAAATGTTCTGACTTGAAAACACTTGCTGTGCCGTATTTTCTCTCATGGAAGCGTTCCCATCACTTAATAAATCCTAACTGTTGCTGTCACACAGAGACAAAGTCGTTGTGCCTCTTTACCTTTCTCTTCTTACGTTGTCCCTCTCTGCAGTTTTTCTGTAGCTCGTCTTAAGGGATGAGGAGAGGCAGCGCCTAGTTGCAGGCTGGCCAGCTGGGTTCCCGCAGCGCTCCTCGAGGACAGCGGGACAGCTGGCTCTCCAGGTGGCACCTGAGCTCTCCCAGGGCCCTTGCTCTGGCTGAGGACCGGGCTCTGAGCAGGACCACAAAGGCCCAGGTGGTCCCATTGCTCACCCATTGCTGGAGGGGGTGGGGGGCAAATCCTCCGCTCACTTCCCCTGCAGGGAGGGAGCCTCGCTCCAGCCTTGTAGAGGTGCTTGGTGGCCCTGGGCACCCCGCTGCCCGGGGGGCTCTGCTCACCACATCACCTGTGCTGCCCTCCCTCCCGGTCCTGGACACTTCCCAAGCACATTTCTGCTGCACTTCCGGGGGTCATTTTCTAAAGAAACTGCTGGGTCTCAAGCCCTTGTACATGGGTTGGTCTTGCGGACAGGCAGTGCAACACATCCATTGTCCGGCTCCCAGGGTCTCTGCCCCACAGCATTCAGTAGCAGGGGCCAGCCCAGTGTCAGGATTACTGGAAAATCGAGCACTTTAGTACTGCAGTAGCAGCTCTGCCCTCTTCTAATCTGGTCTTCTTTCTCTCCTCCTCCTCCTCCTCTTCCTCCTCTCCTTCCTCTTCCTCCTCCTCCCCTTCCTCCTCCTCCCCTTCCTCCTCTCCTTCCTCCTCCTCCACCTTCTCTTCCTCCTCCTCCTCTTTCTCCTCGTGGGCCATCAGCCGCTGCTGTCACTCTGGACAGGAGCTGAGGGTGCAGTTGGGCTCACTGCTCCTGATGACTCTGTGCCTTTGAGTTGAGGACAGTGACAGGAGAAGAGAGAGGGGACCGTGCACACCGCCCCCACGCAGGCTTCTGAGCCGCACCGCGGGTTGGGACTGTGGACTTGGGTGTTGGAGTGATCTGAGGAGTGAGAGCGACTCTTAGCACTTATGTCTACAATGCTCAGAGCTCAGGGTTTCAAACTCTATATTGTTGGGCCGACCAGATAGCTCCGCAGATTACAGAGCCTGCTTTTCAGATGCAGGGACCAGAGTTCGATACCCAGGCTGCTGTGCCAGCCCAGTCCCCAGGTGCACTAAAATGGCAATTGAGGCTGGACATGGCGGTGCACAGCTGTAACCCCAGTGCTTAGGAGGTTGAAAACAGGAGGATCACTGTGAGTCCGGTCTGTGTAGTGAGATGCTACAAACCATGTACTAAATACATAAAAATATAAAAATTCAAAATCTGCATTGTTCTCTATTATTTAGATACTGATAATTATATTTTAATTATTTTGGCTACTTTTATTCTAATTTAATCTTGCACAAAAGCACGTGGTACAGACAGTTGAAAGAGGTGGCTTTTGAGGGCCGGTGAGATAGCTCAACAGCCTAAAGCGCCTGCTTAGGCAAGCTTAGGCAATCGCAGGGAGCATGGTTCAATCCCCGGCACCACATGCTGCACCAGCCCCACCCCCAGGGCAGGCTGAGCCGGCCATCACATAAATAGACAAAGTTGAAAGAAAGAAAGAAAGAAAGAAAGAAAGAAAGAGGTGGATTTCAACCCTGGCCGCCAAAGAGCTTATGTACAGGAGCCAGGGCCTTACTCCAAACCAAAAAGAAAACAGGATTTCTAAGGCAGACGCTGGGGCAGGCTGCTTCCGCCACTGCCCAGAAGATGCGGCGTGCAGCTGGCTCTCAGAACTGCTGCTCCGGGGCTGCGATTTCCTTCTCAACCCCTCTTTAGCAGTAAATCCAGCGCCCCGCTGGGGATCACACACTCCCACAGCCTCACTGCCAAAAGCCTTCTTATTTTCTAACTTTGCAAATGGCAGGGCATAAAACAGAAACCTGAGAGCCCGGCATTTGCTAAGCAGTTTCATGTGATAAAGTTAATGCGAAGGTCACAGTTTTAGTTGGGTTAAGGATGACGCCCGAGGGTGCTTTCCTAATTTGTACAGTGCAATCTTGAGTTCTAGAACACCCACACGGCTAAGCAGTCAGGGACTGTAGTCATACCACCCTGAACTTGGTAGGTGACCTTTGATTAGGAGGACACTTGGATGTTCACCAGTGTAGCCCTGAAGGGACTCGGGGGGCCCACATCACTACAATGACCTCCCTCCCCCCACAGATGTGCTAGACTGAAGAAGCCCAGTAGAAACTAAATTGTGCTATGTACCAGCTGCTTGGACTCCAGGTTACCGTTCATCTGTGCTGCAAACCCACTGACCGCCCGCGTGGTGGAGGGGCTCCCGGCAGCCGCAGTTACGAGCCTTCCGCTGCAGCCTAGGTGTTTTATGCCTTCATAGGGTGGAAGCTTGCTAGACAGACCCTTTCACTAGACCCCAGTCAGCGTCACACTCACCAGTTCTCCATTTCAATGCAAGTGAGTTTTACTTCTTCATAGAGAGTGTTGCGGTTTGTGTCTAGCTGTCTCCCCAAAGCCTGTTGCAATCATGGGGCAGGGGCTTCTATAGACTGACACTTGATCCATGATCCACTGGCGTTAGGTGTTTTAATACTAAGGAGATTAGGGTCTGAGTACTGCTGGGAATTATAGGTGTGGCCTGAGGCGGATAGGCTAAGGCAGAGAGCCTGATGGAATTTAAAAAGAGAGACAGACTTGCGCTGTTGCTCTCTGCTCCCATGGATGGTTGGCTGCCTCGGTCATGATTGTTGCTGTTCCACCGCCATGACCTGGATGCTCTCTGCTCTGTTCCTCTCAGCCTTGGGCCAGCCGAATATGGACTGAAACCTCCAGTAACTGTGAGCTAATGAACCTTTCTGTCCTTCATTTTGAGTGTCGGGTATTTGTCCCAGCAGCGAGAGAAGAGTAACTAAGACAGAGAGTAAAACCTCCTGAGAAATGCTCCAGTTGGAACGCAGCCACCGCGCTGAGTAGTTTGCTGCTAGCACCAGGCTGTGTATCGAGTCAGCACTGCCAGGGGCTGTTCTGGGGCTGCTTCCCCACCCGCCAGCCCTGAGACTCCCCAGGGCAGGCTCTAGATCGCGTCTCTAACCCCAGGGCTGGCCGCTGGTGTCTCACGGGTGTCTTGCTCAGCACATCCGTTTATTTTATAAGCGAATGAGCAGAGCAAGCTGGAGCTCTCTCGGCACGGCCCTCAGACCTCAGTGTCAGGCTCCCCGGGCACTTGTTAGAAATGATGGCTCCAAGGCTCCCCCCGAGCACTGAGAAATTCTGGGGGTGCCCAGCTATCTGTGAATCCAGGAGGCTCCAGATGGGCTGGGCAGAGGTCAGGTCACAGGAGCTGCATGTTCCAGATGCAGGTTTCAAGTCACAGAACGTCCACACTGTACCGGAAAGGTCCCAGACGTCACTTTAGGAAGCGCCACCAATGTGCAGCCAGCCACGTCTAGCAAAGTGCATTCTGCAGTAAGCAGCAGTAATTCAACAAGGCGGAGCTTATTAAAATCCACTGACATCCCAGAGCGATTCTAAACATTGTGCCACAGGTTTCACTGCTCCGGGAGCAAGTCCTGGGGAACTGCACGTGTTGATTAGTGAAAAGAAAAAAAAAATCTTTCTGCTCCACTTACAAACCACTTTTAATGAATGAGATAAGAAATAAAAACAATGGGGCCGGCAAGATGGCTCAGCAATCTGAAGTGCCTGCTTAGGCAAGCTTAGGCAGCCACAGGGACTGCAGTTGGGTCCCCAGCACCACACGCTGCCCCAGCCCCAACCCCAGGGCAGGCTGAGCCGGCTATTACATAAGAGAAGGGAAAAGAAGAAGAAGAACAAAAGGTAATGTTTATTGAAAGTGTTAATGTTTAATTGTTTGATCAATCTCTTATATACTTATATCTATTAATTGAAACTGATCTGATGATGAAAATATGTAATATAACCATTGTTAAATTTAAGTAAAAAAGAAAAGAATATGCAACTGAAACGTAATTAATAAAAATCCTATACCACTTGAAAGAAAGAAAGGAAGGACAATGGCACGGATTGCGGAATCGGAGCAACCAGACACAGGATACAAACACACAAGTTGCCTGGCAGATGTTTAAGGACACAGCTCGTGAACAGCTCCAGGGAAAGCAGCTGCCGGGGTGCGGGGGTTGCCGACGTCACACCTACGAGGGCTTCTGCACCCCTCAGCAGAGCCTTGCCTCTCAGGCTGACAGACACTCGCCTAGACAGATGGGCTCCCTGCCCACTGGTCCCTGCAAGAAATGCATAAGTCGACGCATGAGTGGCCAGCTGTCCTGCTGAAGGGAATCCAAGAGGAGAGGGTGTGAGGGAGATGTGTGCTCACACCCCTCAGGGCTGTCACCAGAGGAAGGGGCAGACTGTGACATGCTGGATGCCACTTGGTACAAGTCAGGGGGAAGAGCACACGGGACAGCTGATTAGAACTGGACAAAACTTAGTTTCTAACAAATTACACCATGGAAAGCACAAACATTATTGCATAGCTTAATAATTACTTAGGTATTCAGTAAATAAAAACAAGGAAAATGTATTAATTATAGGAAAACAGGCAGTGTATAAAAGGCTGCTGGACAAGGATACTTCAACACCCCACAAACTTACTCTCCTG
This sequence comes from Myocastor coypus, assembly GCA_004027025.1. NCBI lineage: Eukaryota > Metazoa > Chordata > Mammalia > Rodentia > Myocastoridae > Myocastor > Myocastor coypus. Next base: position 14,578 of record PVJA010041661.1, read on the forward strand.
AAACACCCCCAGGACCTCCAGCCGCCCACACCATGGTCAACTCCTGTTGTGGCTCCCTCTGCTCTGAGCAGGGCTGTGGCCAGGAGGGCTGCTGCCAGCCCACCTGCTGCCAGACCATCTGCTGCAGGACCACCTGCTGCCGCCCCAGCTGCTGCGTGTCCAGCTGCTGCAGGCCCCAGTGCTGCCGCCCCAGCTGCTGCGTGTCCAGCTGCTGCCGCCCCTCCTGTGGGAGCTCCAGCTGCTGCGTGTCCAGCTGCTGCCGCCCCAGCTGCTGCAGGCCCAGCTGCTGCCGCCCCTGCTGGTCCTGCTGCCTGCGCCCCGTGTGCGGCCAGGCCTCCTGCCACACCTCTTGCTGCCGCCCCACCCGTGCCCCCTGCGCCTGCCCCCGCCCCGTGTGCTGCGCCGTCCCCTGCTGCTGAGCTGTCACTGCCGTCTCTGTCACACCATGGACGTCTTCCCTGGTCAGATGGCACACGTGGCAGCCTCCTGGCAGGTGAAGAAACGCGCTCTTCACCTGCCAAGTCCTTGTCTTAGGAGGCCTTCAGAGTGGCATCCAGTCTCTCTGTCAGAAGGCAGGCGCGAACACATGTGGTAAAATATTTTAAAGCCACATCTAAGGATGCATCTATTTTTAGGCAAGCAGTGCCTTCATGTTAGGTGATGACCTCATAGAGCCCTGCTTCCAGGTGTCCTCAATAAACAATCATTTCCTGCAATAACGACATCTCCTGAACATTTTCCGGATTTGTTAATGATGTGTGTGTGTGTGTGTGTGTGTGTGTACCTGCCACTTCACACCCGGGACCACCTTTGTCCTACTCTAGGGAGGATTCTTGTCACCAGTGCTGGAATCAGGCTGTACCAGGCACTGTCCCATGACACACAGAAGTTACTAACACCTCCTGGCGTCAGGTTGCTTTTGTGTGAAACAGACAAACATAGTACGCTTTCTAAAGGTTTCAGGAGCTAACCATGCAACGCGCTGATCACGGGGGCCGGCGTACGCCGGAAGTTCTCAACAAGTGCAGCTGGACTGTTACTGAAATACGCCTCTGGACCTAAATAGCATGGTCTTGGACAAAACAGCAGAGAGATTTGCACAGGTGTCTCGTTTACAAAAACTACTAAATGTTGGCAGATGCCCGGACGCCTTACGTGTCCTCTAAGAGTTCCAGTTAGTGGAACTTCCTGACGTCACCTCAGTTTCACCTGCCTGCATTTCTCCATCCATGACTGGTGTATAAATTTCAAAGCAGCTTTAAATTCAAAATTTCCACCTACTGCGTATTAGTCACATTATATTTCTAAATAACAAGGGCATAGAGTGATTGTATCGGAAAACTTCACAAAACGTCTCAGTATGTCAAGAGAGGAGATGAATGGAAGTAGCTGTCGCATGGGCTTCACCTGGTCCCTGGCTAGGGGATGTGTTTATTCTTCAGACATCCCTGGGATGCTTTCAGCTGCTCCCTGGCTTGTGCTGCTCCGCTTGCTCCCCAGAGCACAGACCTGCTTTGCCTTTACCTGGATTTGCGCAACCTTTCATGTCCCCTATATCCTTCTTCCGTGACCTCTAATTACAAGGCATAAGTGCTGGTTTGACTGGGACACTTTATTAGCCAGAGTGAAATCAAAGCAGAGCAACTTGGTATGGTCCTTGCAGTTTTGCAGCATATGAGGCTTATAACTCCAGTTGTTAGGAGACCGGGAACAAGCTGGAACCCCGTGTGGCCAGAGGACTACTTGCACAGGCGTCGCTAAGTTAGGGGGATCTCGGCACCTGTGATGCTTCGTGTCCAGTTCTCTTCCCAGAGCCTCATGTAGTCATGGGGTGGGGGCTTCAAGAGTTTGAGATTAACTCATGATCCCCTGGGATTACGGATGGTCCAAGGGTAGGGTTATGGGTCTGAGTACTGCTGGGATTATGGGTGTGGCCTGAGGCAGATAGTCTGAGGAGAGAGCCCGAACGTAATAGAAGACAGACAGAGAGACATCAGACAGACTCTCTCTGTCAACATTTTGTCGCTGTCCCCCGGCACGAACTGATGCGCTCTGCCCTGCTCCACTCAGCCTTGGGCCTGCCGAGTATGGACTGAAACCTCCAGTCACTGTGAGCTGAACACACCTCTCCTTCCCTCATTCTGGGTGTCGGGTATTTGTCCCAGCAACAGAGAAGAGGAACTCAGACAGTACCCAAGGCTGGTAACAAGGAGCGGGTATGAAGTCCTGCAGGAGGACGTGGGTGAAGAGGCCAGGCACCGTCTGCAAAGCACCTTAGATTCAGTTTGAGCAGACATTCAAGCATAGTTGCCTTTAGGCAGAACTACGGTGCCCTCCAAGGTCCAAAATTGACAGTGGAGAAGTTAAGGTAGAGAAAGCCAGCACAGAGATAAATATGAATGAACGAGAGCGTGCGACTGGGGTGATCATTTTGTAGTCTCATCAACTTTACCTCAAGGTAGAGTGAGGGTGGATTATACATCAATAAAAGGTGAGGTCTGCTCTTCACTTGGTTTTATTTGGACGTCTTAAACATGGACCTTGAGTTGCTCGAGCCCTTCTGGGTAAGGGGACCTAAGCAGCGACCAACCATGTTCTGATTGAGGAAAGAGCAGGTGTGGGCATTGTAATCCCACAAGTCCGTCTTAGCAGTCCTGCCTGGCCGATGGGAGAGGGAGACGAAGTCTGGAGAGGCACAGTGGGCTCCTGGTGAGCACATGAGAGAGAGGTCCTCCCGTGTGGATGGCTGGACTCAGCGTGCAAGGAGAACTTACCGGAATCAGGTGGCTGCTGAACCAGTGCGGGCCCGCCAGGCGCCAGTGATGTCCTGATGGCAGGGAACCCGCGGATGCTTGTGATGTTGTCACACGGAGGTGTGAGTTTCCCCAGCCTGACGCCACAGCTCAGCAAGGCAGCCTGGACGTGGTGCCCACTAGGAGCAGGCTAGGACCACACACCTGCGGCCCGGGGTGGGGCGTGAGAAGTCACCAGGGAGAGGAGGCCTGAGCCGAGAGACGCACAAGGTCCTCGGAGGAAGCTGGTGCCTGCCAAGGCGGCCTTTCAGGGAGGAGCGGGGGAGATGCGTAGCAGATAAGGCCCGGCCATGGCCACGCCTTCATCTTGCACCAGCTAGGAGAAACACCCAGATGCCAGGATTTGGAGGCGGATTTATGTACGTCAAC
>PVJA010041662.1:0-11979 GCA_004027025.1 Myocastor coypus
TTTTTTTTTTTTTTTTTTTTTTTGTATCTTCCAGGGTCAAATCCCCTCAGGATTAAATTTGAGACCATAGACAGTACTTTGTAGAACTGTTGTTAGTGTCAGCCTTCGGGACGAGTCACGGCCATTGCTTGGCCATTTTGCTTTGGATATAAGAGAACCTGTGCTGTAATATCCTATAACTCAGAGGTGTCCCAAATTTCCTGGTCAAGGAGATTATGGGACCTCAGAGGAAAGGGATGAATGAACTGCAGTGCGTCTGAGGAGAGTCACCCAGAGAAAAACATTCTCTCAGGCTTTCACAGATAGCCATAAATTTTTTTAAATTTTGTGGAACCGGGGATCAAACTCAGGACCTTGCACTTGCCAGGCAGGCGCTTGTGCTCCTGAGCTATCTCCCTGGCCCCTAGGCATAAAAAGTTCTTGAGGGAAAAAGCTATATATTATGGTTCTTCCTTAGGATCGTGCATAATGAGACTCTAAAAATGAGCCAGAAGTTGATTTATAAATTTCTCTCCACTTGACGTTACCTACATAAATGTTCCATAAGAGCAATGTACACACATACACATATATGATATTTCTCATGAATGATTAAGAAAATGAATTACTATTCAATTAAAAAGTCAGTCTCAGGCCAGCGAGATAGCTCAGTGGTCTAAAGTGCCTGCTTAGGCATTTGCTCTTAGGCAACTACAGGGACTGTGGTTAGATCCCTGGCACCACAGGCTGTGCCAGCCCCACCGCCAGGGCAGGCTGAGCCAGTCATAAAAAAAAAGTCAGTCTCCACGTTCATGTATTTTACAACCATCATTGCAGCATACAAATGAAAAAATAGATCGGACACTTCAACTGGGCACAAGATAGAATTAGTCTTTATAACAAAAGTGACTTATTGCCATTATTCTGGCAATATAATGAGTTTGTTAATGGCAAAACTATTTTTAATCCTTGCTATTTTTTGTCTCAGGAAATAAGGAAGACCGGGAAAGAGAAGCACTCCAGCAAACTCATGACTCTACACTGACCTTTGAGACACGCACATGCAAACGTCATGGATGAGCTAGTGCTTTGCACTCCTCCAGGACTGAGCGAGGCTGCGCATCCAGCTGACTACGCACCCAGTGCCCGACTCGCTGAATGCTAGCTCACCAGATACTCACCCGATCGGAAACACTAGGAGCTGGTCGCAGAGGGACTGAGCCTCGGTTCACATAATTACCTTTGTGATCAACTTTCCTACTCTCACTGCTACTGTATTTCCCCTGCTGCACACAACTCTCTTGAAGGGAAAGATACCCAAGTCCATGAAGAGACAGCTTTTTAAAAAACAGTTCTTGCCGGGCGTGGTGGCTCACACCTGTAATCCCAGCACTCTGGGAGGCTGAGGCAGGAGGATTGGTGCGAGTTCGAGACCAGCCTGGGCTCCAAAAGTGAGCTCAAGGCCAGCCTGAACTGCACAGCGAGACCCTGTCTCAAAAAGACAAAAATAAATAAATAAATAAATAAATAAATAAATAAAATAAAATAAAATAAAAAACAATTCTTGGTTGGTATTATGCCATCAAGAAAGCCTGTACTGATTGTTACAAATAGCAGAATGTGTTTTTGTACAGCATCATCTTTTAACATTAGCCCTATTGCTGTGGCAGCATTTCTGCATCGTCTACGTGAGAAAACAAACTGATTGGACTAAAAAATGGCAATGGAAAATTGAAACAATGTGTCTGACCAGAAACTGGCCTGAGCCAAAGAAAATGGGAGTGAATAACCAGTAAAGCAACCCCAAGGGAAGCCATAGGCTTTCTGGCGCAGCTCCTTCATTGCAGGACTGTTCCGTGTAAGACTGGAGCCAAATTCCATGCCTCTCCCCTTGCACTCCTCTCTTTGCTCTGTCAAGACTTTGGCTAGGATCTCATGGCTCTCTGCAATAGAGTCTGTGACTTGATTTTTCCTTGTGATTTTTTTCAAATCACACCCAGGACAATTAGCTGGATGTCCATGTGTTGAACAATGACAGCACTCTTGACAGGGCACCCAGAAAAAGATTGCAAGGTAAAGACAAGAAAATTATAAATTCACAGTAAACCAGGAGATTAGTCAGCTGTCTGTTACTACAAGGAATGTCTTTAGTAAGGTTTTTTTTTTTTTTTTGTATTTTAGGGAAGAGTTTATAGAGTATCCAGTCTTGCTACTAGATCAGAATCTTAGTGATCTGCCAGCTTCCTGCTGGGATTACAGGCATGTGTCACCATGCCCAATATCAAATGCCATCTCAGCATGTTCCAGGGGTGGGGCTGGCATGGCAGGCCAAGGGATTTTCCTGCTTGCAGGCATTTTAATCCACTGAGTTATTTGGCCAGCCCAATTAGCAAGAAATTTTCAGTGAGGAAAAAAAAAAAAAAAAGAACTTCTTTTGTTTGTTCCAGAGTCTCCCGTACAATGTTTAGCAACCATTGCTTTGGGCCTCTGTCAAATCTGGTACATCATGGTAGAAATGGTTTGCAGAGAACACCCTTATGCTATGACATAGGAAGCAGAAGGTGGAGACCAAAAGACCAGAAGGTCTCCACTCCTTTTTATGATCACAGCCCCAAGCCAGCTAAGGACCCTCCAAAAGCCTTGGGTCTGCAAGGTCTACCATGCTTTCCAGTCACGCCTCTCTGCAGATCATCGTCTCCCCAGTCCGTGGTCCATTGGAGATCCCTCAGCATCTAAACTGTACCAGGGTTCTCCTGATACACTTTCGTCATTCACCATATATTGCAAAAATAATAAATAGGCAAGTAAAGAATTATAATAGTAAATAGACAGCATCATACATTTGATAATTCTCTGGAGAGGAAGCACATTTCAGATGAAATTATTTTGCACTGGCTTTCAGGAGCGCTTAATGTTAATGATAGAATTTCATGCTAAACAGTAACAGAAACAGATAAGCAAACAGGAAGCCAAAGCCCTGCAAAGTTGTTGTTTGAAATTTGTTAAGCAGGGGCTGGGGAGATAGCTCTGAGGCACAAGTGTCTGCTGGGCAAGTGCAAGGTCGTGAGTTCGAACCCTGGTCCCCCCCCCAAAAAAAAAATTTGTTAAGCATTATAGAAATTTAATGGTAAAGATTATATGCAAGCCCTGCTTACAGAGAATCAATATTACCAAAACCCTCTTGAACACGTTGAATAATGTTTGTTTACATTCCGTTCCCATGATCTGTATCCGTGTGTGTGTGTGTGTGTGTGTGTGTGTGTGTGTGTGTGTGTGCATGTTTTAATGTATAGGGTCTACTGGGTCTCACCATGTTGACTGGACTTGAAGTGACTGTCCTGTTTCAGCATCCCAAGTGCTGAGATTACAGGCCTGCGCCACCACATCCAGTCTCAATCACCACCTCCGCACACCTCCGCCGAATACTGGGGATCGAACATGGCTGCTGCGTTCTGCCTAAGCAGGTGCTTTGGTCTGCTGAACTATCGTGCCAGCTCTATATTCTTATGTTTTTCTGACCCAGTTATTTATTTTCTCAATATCTGCTGGAGACAAATGCTGACCCAGGGAAAATCTTTTTAATAAAGTGCTTCATGATTTTTTAAATATTTATTTATTTATTTTTGTTCTTACTGTGATTTTAGTTTCCATATTAATAGAACACACATGAGGGCATTTATACGGGAAAGTTGCGTCTTTCATAGCTGAGCATTTTTAACTCAGCTGCTTCTTCCTGTAAGAAGCTTACTAAATGTTGAGAGAACAGTACGTGATAGAATGATTAAAGAATAACATAATGGAATACTGCATGACTTTTTGCTTCATTTTATATTTAGCTAATCTACCAAAAACACAAGAGATTTTCCAGCATGTGATTACAGGTGGATATGCTTCATGCGCTCAAGAGAAAGAATTTATTTGAACCAACTGAATACACCATCTCGAACTAAAGTGACTGAAGTCATTGTCCATGTAAAAAAATTTAAGTGAATATAATTTCATAGTAAAAATCAATTTAGAAAAAAACATCCTTTCCTGAATGTCTTGCTCATTTCACCGAGCTCAAGATATCAGACAGGAAAGTTTTGATAACTACACTTCCATTTACATGGAACTCTAGAATTTGCTGAACTACAAGATGGCAATGGAAATCAGAGCAATGGTTTCCTAGCAGGGTCAAATAAGAATGAAGACTAATGCAAGAAAGAACTTCAAAGAGTGACAAAGAAACTTTGTGAAGTGACAGAAATATTTAATAGTAAATATTTACTATGGCGACAAAAATATTGATTAGAGTGAGATTCATAGAGGTATACATATTTGTTCAAATGCACTAATGTACATATTGAAAAGATTGTACTCATCACTGCTGATCAACTGCTCAAATCATCTCAATGAAGTTGATTTATACATAAATGAAATGTCATTCTTAGGTATTTGCTACCTGATAGAGGAAGCAGTGTCGTGTAACAGCAGACCTCATTTCTGCATGGCAGCTTCTATCTAAGCTCACAATTTTAATTTGAGCTCAGGCCATAATTGATGGGAACACCACCTTCTCAAATTCTATCAGTTCTGATCATCAGAACAAATAAAACTTAACTACCTGGTTGAGAAAAACCAGTCACCAGACCCTTTCATATAATGAGCCCTCCTTACCTGCAGAGGACATATGGCTCAATTTTATTTTCAGTTACAAATTATGCCCACATGCACAGACATCAACCAAACCTTTAGGGAGTCACTGGCCACTTAATTGTGCCACTAGAAAAAGTACAACATGTCCAGCTAAGAAACTGCTTCACATTCTTCCAGAGATAAGAATAATGGGCGATGAGTGTGGTCACTGGCAGTTTTACTTCAGCACGGTTGAGGAGACTCGTCAGAACTCTGAACTGTGTGCAAGCAACCACTGTACTCCCTGCGTGTCTATCAAGACGTGCTTTCTTTTCTTGCAGAGAGAGGTTCTTATTAGCACTAATTTTCACATCTGATGGTACAGGGAGTTGTAATAAACACTCAGATGTCTTCACACTCTCATAGAAGTATAAAAAAATTAAAGATGCTAACAGAAACTGTCACATCAAATATGTGATTTTGGGCTTTAAACATTGGTTATAAACTTCAGATCTTCTGGTCTGTAAGGTCAGTGATCCGGATGAAAATGATGCCGTTCCTTTTTAGTGATCCTAAGAATAATAGCTAGCATTTGTTCTCAACTTATGGGGCAGGCATTGTTCTTTTTCTCCTCAAATTTACCAGTTATTTGGTAATACTTGTACTGCATAATTATTCCATTCCTTGTGAAGTGTTGGCACTTCTATACAACACATCTCAATGCTTTTTTCACCTATCTTCTTTTCCTTCTCTGTTCCCTTAGATCTTGGTCCGTTCCATTTGTAAAATATCAGTCTGCCTATTTGCTATTATTTATCTCTTCACTTGCTCTTTATTTAAAATTCTGAATTTGTCATCTAAGACCAATCATATAAGGAGGTCATGTGTGTGACTTATTTCACCTCAGCACTTGTATGTGTTATCTAGTTTAACCTTGTCAGTCATGCACATGCTAATTGACTGTTTTCTTACATTTCAGAATGAAGTCTTCAACTCTGAGAAGTGATCATTCTGTTTAACAGCATATTTTTAATGAACTAAGATTATAACACAAAAAATACAGCAATGCATAAGAGTATATAGAGGAGGATAAACTGTTATGACAAAGAACGAAATAATTCTATACTCATCAACAGAAGAGTAGGAAGTAAACTCTCATTTAGTTCCTCAAAATTATCCTATAGGTGGCCCACTGCAATTGCAGAACATTTGACTGTGTATGTATCTGCTTCCTCTTAGTCCAAAGAGAAGTATATTCTTTTCCTTTTTTTTTTCTAAGCAACATCAATAGGGAGGTGGGTCATGCCCACACACTGTACTCTGTAGAACGATTGTGAGGACAATATGCAATACGTCAACTTTCAAAAAAAAGAAAGGGGGGGGGGAAGAAAGGGGAAAAGAAAAAAAAAGTAATGTTGATTTAAAAGTGTTAATGCTTAATGCTTAATTGTTTGTCAATCTTATATACCTATATGTATTAATCTAAACTGATCTGATGATGAAAATATGTAACATAACCATTGTTAAATTTAAACAATAAAAATATTAAATTAAAAAAATTATCCTATAGGACTGAAATTCCATGAACCGATGTCACCCAGCTCTACATGGACTGGTCTACAACTTAAATTTCTTATAAATACAACAAGTAACAGACAGATATGATATGATTACACTTATATATAATTTATATGTGTAAAATATAAAACAATTGTGTTTTGAAGCTACAAGCTAATTTTTCACATTACAGTGAAATATAATATATCAGATCTCATGTTTTCTATGTTATAGTTTTTCATTTCCCCTCCAATAATCCTGAACCCACCTTGAACTTACTTTACTTATATTTATACTTTTAACTAAGGAGGAAGTAGTATTGTTTGTTGCTTTAAACCCTTACCTTTTAGTTCTAATAGAACGTGTTAGTGTATTTTTGGATTTATCATGGGTAATGTAGTGATAGTTGTCAGAAACTGTGCATACAAAAGTCATATTCTTCATCTGAAAAAAAAAAGGATGAGTGCCTTTGGTACTAATAGATTTCAGTCAAATTCCAAGCTAAAATGAATAATGAGTCATAAAACAGTTTCCTCTGTACTTTGTCCCCAAATCAAGCATCTTTGCTAAGCCTTTGAGAACGCCTTTCTTCCACATCATGTAATTTATTCTCCACAACTACAGCTCTCTGTGAAGTGCAGGTCAGGTCTGCTCTCCGAAGTGTTGGCCTGGGCTCTGCCCATCTGCTGCTGGGACTTCTTAAAGCCGTCTACTCGCCTCCGTGAATTCTGAGTATTGTCGTTTTCCTTGGGCAAGGCCTGCTCATCATCAGGTAGGAAACATTAACCCTGTGCCTGCCTACTTCAAACAATTCCTCCCTCTGACACCATGGTATCATACTAGAGTGCACTTGGGTTTCTAGCATTTAAGGCAAAATGCGTCCTGAAAATCCTGGTCCACAGTAAGGAAAGGGTGAGAGAAACAAGAGCTAAATGTTGTCTGTGGTGCACTCTCAAACACACTTCTAACCTGAAACAACTAGTGAGAAAGGGCCCGCACAATACAAGATTATGTGAACCCAACAAGTCATGTATTTTCTAGAGTTTCTCTTCACTTAGTTACTTGGCCTACATCCAGGGGATTTATTATACCATCATTACTGGAAACACAGAGAGAAATAGCTATTTCCTTTTATGCTCATTATGGTATGTGCACAATAACACACAAATGAGAACTGTACCGAGAAGTCTGAATGCATGCAGTGGGTCCAGGAAAATTATCACTTCTAAGACAAATTGTGAAAGATATCAATAATGACAATAGGATTGGGAAATGATTACTGTTTATTTATTAGATACTAATAGTTACTGTGTAAGATTCATGTAACTACAACAAAATTCTTGGGATAATCAATTTATAGAGAAAAATGGTTCATTATATCTATTTTGGAGGTTCTAACACATGATGTACAGTTGCTTTGGACTCATGTTATGGGCAGAGGTCATCATAGAGCAAAAATTACATACATTGTGGCCACAAAAAAAACGGCGCTGCCTTTCTGCTGCTCCCCAGAGGCATACCTCCAAGGACACAGTGGCTCTGCACTCACCCTGGCTTCACAATGCTTCTATTATGACCTAAAAGCATCACCCATGGGAAAAAGTCTTTAAGGCTTTGCAGGAGTTTCACAGCAGACTACAGCAGTTACGCTGTCATTCCCAATATAAACATGAAGAATACTGTACTTCTGAGAAATGAGTAAGAATTTCCACTGCTAAAGTACAGAACAAGGCTTTGGGACAAAGGTGACTGAAGTCAACCAGAAACAGTGACAAAATTAAGGGGGGGTACAATAAAGTTAATTGAAAACACGGGGCATAATGTTCAATGTATAGATAATGTTAATGTATGGAATTTTAAAAGTCTTGGCTTCTGTAAATTTAATAGAAAATACAAAGTGCTATTAGTGAAGTGAATCACTATGTACCAAAAAGATTATACAGATGTAATTTTTTTTTGTCTTTTTTTAAAGACAGGGTCTTACTATGCAGTTGAGGCTGGTCCTGAGCTCACTTTTGTAGCCCAGGCTGGTCTCGAACTCGCATCAATCCTCCTGCCTCAGCCTCCCGAGTGCTGGGATTACAGGCGTGAGCCACCACGCCCAGCTTACAGATGTAATTTAATATAAAATAATCAACACATGGTTTACTTTACATCTCTATTTCCTTCTCTGTTTACATGTATTTTAAAATGTCCTTGTCTTTTAGAGATGAAATCAACTATTTTCTATATATTTCTTTAATGATATGTTCTTAGGTTTTATGTTCAGTGAAGATTAATACTTGCAAGGTACAGATTAGGCTATTATTTTAACTAAAACAATACAAAGTGAATTTTTATACTACTTTAATAATAGTAGTACTTAAGCTTTTGCCCAATTTCCAACACAAAAGTAGCAAATAAATCTAGACAACATGTTTTCCAAGAGTGAAAAAAAATCAAAGGTGAAAGTCCACTTATACTTCTTATGAACATCTAATGATGCCCGCCTCAGAAACACTTATCACTACCGTAAACATTTTATTGTACCTGCCAAGAAATAATTACACAAACATTTTGAGATCATTTGGATGCCAAGAAATTCCTTCCACATCCTCAAGGAACTTGAAAGAAAACAACACTTTAAAATAATGAACTGCCTCCCATTTACCTTTATTAAATGATTATCTGATGTCAGATACTTGTCACTGAGTTGTAGCTTAATTACAGGGCAGCACCACCCTGTGGGAATGACAATCTCATGTCGTGCTCACCTCAAAGTAATTTGCATGCCACCTGCTCTTTGGTTCTGAGGATGACATCAGCTACTGTGGAAGCGGAGATCCAGAATGTTATTAAGAATCAGAGATGCTCTCTGTGGTCATATTAAATTGATGCTGCAGAATACACCAAGGGCTAAAGCAGGTCTTACAGGAAGGGAGGCCAGTGCCATGTTTTCTGCCATGCGAGACACGATTCCTGAAGAGCCTCATCAATCACTGCAAGAACAGTGACCTGAATTGTAAATTTCTTCCAAAAAAGTAGCTACTTTGAAATGTCAGGAAAAAAAAAAAAAAAAAAAAGTGTTGATTCTCTAATGCCAGATTCTCCTCGTGTCAAGTTGGAGGATCCATTGTCCCTTGTCACAAAGGTATAATTATTTAAGATGCAAATATTTCCCAACCTGTGGGTAAAGGTAACAGGTGCAAATTATCATTTGAAAGAGTGATTCATGTCACCAAGCTAACTGCTGACTACTGAGACCTAAATCAACCCTATTTGAAGTTCTATCATTTTTTAAAATGCTGACAGAGAATCCAAACCTGTGTACAGCACCTCGCAGCTAAGCTTTGTGCCCTGCCCTGCGACTGCAGAGGAGCGGGTGGTGAGGTAAGAAGAGGAATGCAAGCATTGTGGAGAAAAATCAGAACAGACTTTTACAATCATACACATTCTGAAGTAGTATTAGTACTAGGTAAATGACTCATAGAGGGTGGAAATTTTCCCTTTTAAAGAGAAATAAACAACAAGAATGATCCAGAATTTCAAAACAAGATGATGGGAGGTTAGCAGTGGTTATTATATTGCATATTGTTACTGTCAAAATAGTTGCTTGAATTACTAGATTGAGGAATACAAAATTGACTGACCAATATAACCACTAACTCTTCCTTCCTTTCAAAGAACTAATACAAATTAGAGGTGCCACTAGCTTAGCTACCCTATATATACATGTGCCCCTTTTTTCTTCTTCCTTTTTTGTTCTTTTCTCCCATTCCAGTGTTTTTCTTTTGAGCAGTCCCCCCCCCCCTTTATATCTATTGTACCTTTTAGTGTTGTTTGCTCTTTTAGTCTCTTATGCTGGAAAGAATATGTATGATATTTACACATATGACTCTGGTTTATTTCTTTCCTTTTTGTGTGTCCAATTCAGCCCTCCCCCCAGCTTTGTGGCTGGCACGGCATGTGGTGCAGAGGATCAAATCAAACTGTGGTCCCTTCAAGCTTCCCTAAACGTGCTTAGGCAGACACTTTAGAAGGCTGAGCTATCTCTCTGCCCCCTGGCTTGTTTTACTTATGGTTATGATCTTTAGTTAAATCCGTTTACCTATAAAAACCTTGAATTTATCTTTCTGTGTAGCTGTGTAGTGTTCCATTGTATAAAAATGCCACATCCTCTTTATCAATTCCTTGGCTGACAGATATTTTGGTTGTTTCTAAGACTTAGCTATGAGAAACTGTGATGCTATAAACGTGGGTGTGTGTATGTTCAGTTTTTCCAGAAAAATACTCAGGAGGTGAAAAGCTGCATTGAATGGACCTGTAATCCTAGTTTTCTGAGGAGTCTCCGTGCTGATTTCCTCTGTGTTTGTACCATTCTACAACCCGACCAACAGTGGAGAAGTGTTCTCTTTTCCCCATAACCCACCAGCATTCATTATTGGTTCATTTCCTGAAGGTCATACATTGCTCTGAATTTTTGACAAAGTACACACTGAGCAACTAGGCTTCACTCACCACATTTAAAATATGTGATTTCTAAAGTAAGTGTCAGTGCTTATGCTAATATTGCTTATAAGAAAATATGAGAATCAAATACCTGGACATTTTGAAGCAAATTAGTACTACTTATCTCATGATTATCAGTGTAAATTATTGTTAATGATGAATGATACTGTTATTGTTATTTATGCAACTAATTTCAGAACCTGAGGGGCAGGCGAGATAACTCAGCAGTCTGAATCACCTACTTAGGCAAGTTTAGGCAACTTCAGGGACCCAGGTTCGATCCCAGGCACCACATGCTTCCACCAGCCCCACCCCACCCCCAAGGCTGGCCAAGGTAGCCATAATATAAATAAAAAGAAAGTTAAGGAAAAAAAAAGAAAAACTTCAGGCTATGTTGCTGTAGAGTATTCTTTACAGAAAATACTGTTCATATGAAGTACGCCTTTGAAGATGAAATCTGTATTTATGGGAGAAGAAGAGGAAGGACCAAGAGAAAGACAATGAGGTTAAGGTTTGAGAAATAGGTATGACAAGGAATATTAATTCAACAGAGAATGAATTAAGTTTTTAAATTAGAGAGGGCTTTTTGTTTTTGTGCTTTAAGACAGGGTCTCTCTAAGTACTTCAGCCTGGCCCAGGAGGGCTTCTAAAGCTCAGCAATCTTCCTGCCTGAGGATCAGAAATATAGACATGGGGCTGGCAAGATAGCTCAGTGGACTAAGATCCTGCTTAGGCAAGTGCAGGGGCTGGAGTTCAATCCCCATTGCCACATGGAGTGCCAGCTCTGCCCAGAGGCACACAGAGGTAGCCACAGAGACCAGGCGACATGGTACGAGCCATTAATCCCAGGGCTGGGGAGGCTGAAAACAGCAGGATCACTAGGAGTCCAAGCTAGCTAGTGAGACCCTGTGCCAAATACATAAAAAAGAAAGGAGAAAAAGCAGAAATACATACATGGGCTACCTCACCCAACTTGATTTAAATATGTTCAAATTATAAAATAAACAAATCTACAGGAAAATTAGCAACTGAAGAGGAAAGCAAATGCAAAAACTATAGGAAGCAGAGGGTGGGAACACAGGATTGGATGGGAAATTACGAATATGATGCAAGTTGGTTAATTTCCTGGGTTGTATCCTTGGTTAATCGGCAGATTATATAAGTAAGAGTACATGGAAAATGAAAATAATGGCAGTGTATTTTAATATCTTCAATTATTTTTTGAATTCCGGTATTAAAGAGATTTTAAGTGTTTAGGTAGATTCTATGTGTATAACACAAGAAATTTGGAGCCAGAATGGAGAAGAAATTCTACAGCAAAAAGTCTTTGCTGATGTT
>PVJA010041663.1:0-17426 GCA_004027025.1 Myocastor coypus
ACCTTGCACTTGCCCAGCAGGCACTTGTGCCTCGGAGCTATCTCCCCAGCCCCCCCCCCCAATTCTAACTTTTAAAGTTCTATTTTTCCACACTCTCTTCACCTGAGAACCCATCCGCTGTCACTACCACAACTACCTGAGACAATCAACTTATAAAGAGAAAGGAGTCACTTTGGCTCATCTATCTTTCAGTCCATGGTTGCCCCTGTTGCTTTAGGTCTTCGATGAGGCAGCTGGTTATGTTGGCAACATATAGTACAGAAAAACTCTTCACCTCGTGGTCAAGGAGGCAAACACTGGTCAGAGAGCACCTACGATGACACCGGAAGCAGGAAGGATTGCTGCAGATTTAAGGCCAATCTGGACTACAAAATGATTTCAAATGGGCCAGGGAGATAGCTCCATGGGATAAGTGCCTGCCTGGCAAGTGCAAGGTCATGAGTTTGAACCCTAGTCCCTCAAAAAAAAAAAAAAAAAAAAAAAAAAAGAAAGAGCTCAAAGCCTGCCTGAACTGCATCAAGAGACCCTGTTTCAAAAAGATAAAACCAGCCGGGTGTGGTGGCTCATGCCTGTAATCCCAGCACTTGGGAGGCTGAGGCAGGAGGATCAGTGCAAGTTCAAGACTAGCCTGGGCTACAGAAGTGAACTCAAGGCCAGCCTGAGCTGCATAGTGAGACCCTGTCTCAAAAAGGCAAAAAAAAAAAAAAAAAAAAAAAAAAAGATAAAACCAAGCCAGGCATAGTGGTGCATACCTGTAATCCCATTACTTGGGAGGCTGAGGTAGAAGGATCAGTGCGAGTTCGAGACCAGCCTGGGCTACAAAAGTGAGCACAAGGCCAGCCTGAACTGTATAGCGAGACTCTGTCTCAAAAAGACAAAACACACACACACACAAACTCAAATTAACCAAACAAACAAAAAGCCTGTGATGGAGAATGCAAACTTTCAGTGTGTGCCTTTCCTGTTGGCCAGTTTCAGTAGCCCTCCTTGGAG
The DNA here is from genome assembly GCA_004027025.1 of Myocastor coypus. NCBI lineage: Eukaryota > Metazoa > Chordata > Mammalia > Rodentia > Myocastoridae > Myocastor > Myocastor coypus. The sequence goes on from PVJA010041663.1 coordinate 994, forward strand.
GGTAAGATGCCCAGATGAATACCAGAATCCTCAGGGAGACAGAAAAATATTTCAGAAGCCTTTGGGTAATAAAGATGTGTAAGAGACCTGGTGGTGTAGCTCAGTGGTAGAGCACTTGCCTGGCACACCCAATTTCACCCCCAGCACCACAAAAAAAGAAAAGAAAAGAAAAAAAGCCTAGGGAGATCTCAGCCATCTCTTTCTCTAAAGAATATTTTCTTATACCAAACACCTGCTCTGCAGGCTCCCTCCTTCCACCCCCATTTTCACACTCTGTGGCAGCACCAAGACAGAAGGGAACTGCGGAACAAAATAACTTCGTCACCTTCTGTGGTCTCCCTGGCTGTCTTCATTCTGCCACTAAAGCTCCTTAGGGTGATGAGAAGGTTCCATTTTGCAAAACGACTTTTACATCAGACTTGCAGGGTAGGGGCTGGGGCCCTCAGGAGTCCAACCCTTGTGCAGCGCGCCGAAGGTACTGGGTTCTATTCCCCCACTGCAGCAACTATAGCCACTTTTTTTTTTTTTTTTTTTTTTTTTTTGTCTTTTTGAGACAGGGTCTCACTATGCAGTTCAGGCTGGCCTTGAACTCACTTTTGTGGCCCAGGCTGGTCTCGAACTCACATTGATTCTCCTGCCTCAGCCTTCCAGGTGCTGGGATTACAGGCGTACGCCACCACGCCCGGCAATATAGCCACATTTTTCACTCAGAACCTCTGTGGTCCTCTAGAGAGGAGGGGAGCACGCCCCGTGGCTACGGGGGTGACCTCACATCTAACCCTGCATAGTCCGGATGAGGCCCAGAGGTCCTGCGGTTTGCTGCCTGCAGAGGGCGCTGCGGTCAGGAGCGCAACGTTGCTCATCAATTTTGCTCTTTAGGGCCAAGCTAAATTCCACGGAACCACATACAGTGGGGATTTTTGTTTTCTTTCTTCCATCCCGGCCCGGGTGGCGGCAGGGCTCAAAGAGTAGTCTGTTCTGGGGCAAAGACGGCGTCTGCCTCTTTCCCAAAACAGCCCTGATCAAATCTTCAGGAACCGGTCCTTAGATAACGCGGCTGAGAAACCTAAAGCCAGAGCCCTGACTCGCATCAGCGGCACCATCGCCCGCTGGAAACTGAGCCCGGCCGCCGCCACCGCAGTGATTGAGAGCTCGGGGGTGGGGCGGGCCTGCACCTACAAATTTACACAAAGAAGTTTTTCAGAAGGTCTGGCCCGGGCTCGAGCACTTGAGCGGTTCTGTGGCCTCTGCACAGGTACGGGACCATAGGACCACTGTCGGGCCCTCGCTAAGCCACAAGGTAGCTCCATAGAGCCTTGCCAGGCTCCTTGAAGTGGGAGTCTGCGGTTGAGACGCCACAACTGTTGGAGGCAAGGGAAGGAACTTACTGCACTCTTTTCTTCCTTCCTCGCTCCCTTTGTTCCTTCTGCCCTCTCTACCTTCCTTACTTTCTTCCTCCTTTCCTTCCTCTCATCCTTCCTTCATTTTTTTTCGGCGGGACCGTGGTTCAAATTCATGACCTTGGCCCGGCAGGATGGCTCAGTGGTCTAAAGCGCCTGCTTAGGAAAGCTTACGCGGCTGCAGCGACCGCGGTTCGATCCCCGGCATCACATCCTGTGCCAGCCCTGCCCTCAGGGCAGGCTGAGCCAGCCATAAAAATAAATAAATAAACAAACAAAAGTTCGCAACAAGAAAATAAATAAATAAATAAATAACTCTTAAAAAAAAAAAAAAAAAAACCACAAGTTCATGACCTTGCACTTGCCAGGCAGACACTTATGCCACGGAGCTATCGCCCCACCGGCCCCCTTTTTCTGTGGTGCTAGTTGGAACCCCAGGTATTGTGTATGCTAGAAATACAGCCTATACTGAGCGACATCCTCAACCTGCCCCACTTCTCTTTTATGAAGGAAAGACATTCTTTAGGGAGCAGGCTGTAGAGGAGACAAAGCCTCATATGAACAGAAAGCAAGAACATTCTCCATTATTACAAAGTGCTATTGAAGGACTTGCGGGTTGAATGCTATAGGAGGGGTCCGGAAGCTGGATGTGGTGCTCCACACCTGTAACCCCAGCACTCTGGGAGGGAGGTCAAGGCAGGATGCCCCAACTACTTTCTCATTGCTAGGACAGATACCCAAAACTCATAAGTGAGAGGAGGAAACGTTAATCTTAGCTCACTATTTGTATTGGTTTTAGTCCACAGTCCGATGGTTCCAATGCACAATGGCATGACAGAAAAACAGCCCATGGCAGGACCAACAGGAGACAGCCATCTTTCTTTCTTGTCCTTTTTATTCTATCCAGGCTACAAGCCTACTGGTTGGAGCCACCACAGCCAGAGCATGCCTTTTGTCTCCAGTAAATCCATCTGTACCCACAACTATGCTGAACCAATCAGTGGACTGATCCAGTAACACATCCCAGCATCCAGTATCACACAGTAAGGATCCAGTTATCTCTCTAAATAAAGCCTTGCTTGTGTGCTCATTAGGCTTTGGAGGGTGTTACGGTTTGTGTCTAAATGTCCCCCTCAAAAAAAAATTTTTTTTAAAAAGGGCCAGTAAGATAGCTCAGTGGACTAAGTGCCTACTTAGGCAAGTGCAGAGGTGGGGTTTGATCCCCAGTATTGCATGTTGCACTGGACCCACTCCTGTGGTAGCGCACACCTGGAATTCCAGTGCTGGGGAGACTGAAATCAGGAGGATCACTACAAGTCTAACCTATGTACTGAGACCTTGTACAAAAAATAAGTAACCATCCCCCAAAGCCTCATGCAGTCATGGGTGTGTGTTCAGAGTTTCTGATTGATTCATGGCCCAGTGCTGTCCTGGGGTGGGCAACCTGCATATAATATAAGGGAGGGGAAGCAGCCTGCTCTTGCACGCTCCAATCCCCTTTAGCTCTTGTTGCTTTTTCTGTTTTTTGCTACCATGAGCTGCTGCCCTCTGCCATGTGCCACTCTGCCTTGGGCCCAGCCGAGAAGGGGCTGAAATGTCCACAAACTGCAAGCTAAATAAACCTTTCCCTTCTGAATTTGGGTATTAGGTATTATGTCTGGGCAAAGAGAAAAAAGTAACCAAGACAGAGGGACATCTAGACAAATGCCACCACAGAGGAAGACTGCAATTTGAGGCAGCCTGGGCAATATAGCGAGACCCAGGCTAACTCAATGTAAAAAAGAAAAATAAGTAACAAAAAAGAGCTGCAAAGCCGGGCGTGGTGGCTCACGCCTGTAATCCCAGCACTTGGGAGGCTGAGGCAGGAGGATCGGTGCGAGTTCGAGACCAGCCTGGGCTACAAAAGTGAGCTCAAGGCCAGCCTGAATTGCATAACAAGACCCTGTCTCAAAAAGACAAAAAAAAAAAGAGCTGCAGATGTAGTTCAGTTCAATTCCCATGACTGGAAAAAAATAAAATAAAAATGAAAGATATGAGCGGCAGGGGGCTCACCCCGCAAGCTTGAGGCTGAAAAGAAGTAGGAAAGGCAGCTTTTCTAGGAGGCCTGGAGAAAACGCCGGGGACAGACGCAGAGCTGCAGAAGGTGGCGCCAGAGAGCTAAGGCAGCTGCCAGGGTCTGTCTGCGCGGCCTCTGGGAGGGAGCGCACCTCTGTGCGCCGCCCCTTGCCCTCTCCGGGGCCAGTGCGCTGTGTCCTGGGAGAGGGGAAGGAGGCAGCGAGTCTTTCCCCTGAGCTTGGGCACAATCCTGGAGTGACCATGAATCACACGGCTTCATGGGCACGTGGGATCTGTGCCACAACTTGGGACTGGGCGAGAAGCCACCTAGGGCTGTGAGTTGTGAGGTTATGGTTGCAGCTGCAGGTTACAGGGAGCAGACAGGGGAGACTGTCCTGGAGACTGTCGAGAAGTTCTGCCTTTCTTTCTTTCTTTTTTCCTTTCTTTCTTCTTTCTTTCTGTCTTTTTCAGACAGGATCTCACTATGCAGTTTAGGCTGGCCTTGGGCTCACTTTGTAGCCCAGGCTGGTCTCAAACTCACACTCATCTTCCTGCCTCAGCCTCCCAAGTGCTACCATGCTGGGCTTAAGAGTTATTTTGGGTAGGAGGGGGTTTAGTATTTCTTTCTTTTTTTTTTTTTCCAGTTCTAAGTATTAAACCCAAGGGCATTCTACAACTGAACTTTGTCCTCAGCTTATTTATTTATTTATTTATTTAGTCTTTTTGAGACAGGGTCTCGCTATGCAGTTGAGGCTGGCCTTGAGCTCACTTTTGTAGCCCAGGCTGGTCTCAAACTCACACTGATCCTCCTGCCTCAGCCTCCTGAGTGCTGGGGTTACAGGTGTGAGCCACCACGCCCAGCTATGTCCTCAGCTTTTTAAAATTTATCTTTCATTTATTTGAGACAGAGTCCTGCTAGGTAGTACGGGCTCTCCTTGAACTCATTATGTAGCCTGACCTCAAAGTTAGGGTGATCCTCTTGTCTCAGCCTTCCAGGTGGTGGGATTACAGGCATGTGGCACCATGCCTGGCTTTGTTTTGAGACAGAGTTGCAGTAAATTGCCTGTGTTGGCCTTGAACTAGTGACCCTCATGCCTCAACTTCCTGAGTAGCTGGGATAACAGCTGTGCCTCAGTACCCTTAGCTTCAAGCACAACAGGCCAGGCCTTTACCTCTGAGCTATATGCCTGGCCCCACAAGTAGAGTTTATTGGATGGAGAATGCAAGGAGCTGGCACTTTCTCTATTTAGCTCCTTTTTCTTTTTTCTTTTTTTTTAAATTTTATTTATTTATTTTTTTCTTGTTTCAGAACCTTTGTTTATTTATTTATTTATTTATTTTTGTGGCCAGCTCAGCTTGCCCTGAGGGCAGGGCTGGCGCAGCATGTCGTGCCGGGGATCGAACCGCAGTCCCTGAAACCGCCCAAGCTTTTCCAAGCAGGCGCTTTAGACCACTGAGCCATCCTGCCAGGCCCCTTTAGCTCCTTTTTCAACACCAACTAAAGAGCAATCAAGAGTGTTTTTCTGGGGTTGGGAGTACAGTGTAACAGCAGAGTCATTTGCTTAGCACCAGCTAAGGTCTGAGGTTTGCCCTCCAACACCATGAGAGAGAAAAAAAAAAAGGAAAAGCAAAAGAACGCTTTTCACTTGTCCCCCTGAGTAGGTCTCTCAGCAACAAAGCAAACTTGAGTGGAGGAAAATAATTGGTATTACTCAGTCAGAAAGCTTGCATAATTGCCTCTTGACTTGCTGGGGAATCCTCTTCCCGAGGGAGGAAGACAGAAACAGTAGTTGCAATAATTTGGAGGTATTCACACTGCAGACTGGGAAAGGAAGCTAGATCCAGCAAGAGACTGTCACAGTTAGGACTTCAAAGCACACAGTTCTGGTTTGGATCAACCCTCATGGCTCACCAAGGACCAGGGTTTGGGTATCCCAGGAAGAGTCCAGAACTTTTTTTTTTTTTTTTTTTTTTGTGGTACTGGGGATTGAACTCAGGACCTTGTGCTTGCCAGGCAAGTTTCTATTCTCCTGATCTATCTCCCCAGCCCCGAGTCCAGAACTCTCCACACTAAGCTTCCAAAGCTTTCCTAGCCAGTGAACTTGATTTTGACCTTCAGCAGAGCTTCTCTGCCTTCTCTTCTTTGACTTTCTTCGGCTTGCTAGAATTTAGTCTTCTGGCCGGGGAGACAGCTCTGTGGCATAAGTGTCTGCCTGGCAAGTGCAAGGTCATGAGTTCAAACCCCAGTCCTGAAAAAAAAAAAGAATTCAGTCTTCCATGTATTTCTGCAGGAAGTGTATGATCTGTTGTTTTCCCAGTCTAATAAGCAGAACTGTGTAGGACCCTAGCTGGAGAACTAAAGCTTGGGATTTCAACAGTGTTCCTACTCCCACACCCCAACCCCACACAACACACACAGAAGGGCCTAACTGCACTGGAAGGCAAGAGAACCAGACAATAAGAAGAGCTGCATGTTCTCCACCACCTTAGACCTGTGTCACTGCATGGTTTTCCTCTATAAAAGTCCCTGGAAGAGATAGCTTCCTGGGGACCACTTACTTGGGGTCCCCATTCTGTTCCTCTCAAAAAAAAAAAAAAAAAAAAAGGTATTTGGGCCCAGCAGGATGGCTCAGTGGTCTAAAGTGCCTGCAGGCGGCTAAAGGGACCTCAGGTCGATCCCGGCGCCACATGCTGCGCCAGCCCTGCCTTGAGGGCAGGCTGAGCAGGCCATAAAAATAAATAAACAAACAAAATTTCTGAAACAAGAAAAAAAAATTAAAAAAAAAAAGTATTCAGTGATTGTAATCCCAGCACTTGGGGGGATGAGGCAGGAGGATCATGAGTTCAAAGCCAGACTTTGAAACTTACTTGGATCAAAATAAAGGTAAAAAGGACTGGGGATATAGCTTAGTGCTTCTTGGGTTTGATTCCCAGTAAACACACACACACACACACACACACACACACACACACACACGCATGCACACACACGCATGCACACACACACGCACGCATGCACGTACACATGCATGCACACACACAGTATTCAGTCGAGAGTTCCCCTTTCCACACTTTCCTGGGCTTGATTCTCACGGAAGCAAACTGCAGATGGATCAGAAGGTGAGTGACTCACAGAAGCATAGGAGAAAAGCTCTCAATAAAAAGAAGAGCAGGCAGCACTGATGGGGTGGGGAGGGAAGGGATGAAATTATCTTACAGCTGAGTGAGCTACGCATGTGCTGAAAGTGAGCTCAGAGTTTCCAAGGTGAATTCATTTCTCCAGGGGAACTTCCAAGAGAGCCATGTGCCAAGGGGGAAGGAAAAGGCACTGAGTCTGGAGTCAGAATGCTCGAGTTGAGCACCATCTAAGACACACATAAGCCACCTGCTTGTAAAATGTGGCCGTGGCCACACAGACCGCTTCCATATAAATGATTTGCACAAGTTGAGGGAAATAAGTATTTGCTTGTCATAGTGACCATGGCACTCCAGCACTGTTCTTCTTGCTCGTGGGAACTGTCTCAAGGGAAAGGAACTCAGTCCACCACATCTTGGAGAAAGAGGTTGGCTTAATAAGGATCCAGAGACACTGACTTATTTATCACCAGAATTGCTACTCCCAGGAATGGCAGTGTATTTGAATAGCAGAGGTGCTTTGGAAATGAAAGGGAAGAGGGAGAGTCAATGTAGCTCAGTAGATGCTGATCAGCTCAGAGAGAGAAGAGGTCACTGGGTGCAGCTGGAAGAGGATCAGCAGCTTCCAGATCTGGTTCTGGTTCAGCTTCTGCCACTACTGGTCATGTGAACTTAGGCAGGTCACCTTGAAGAACCTGAGGGTTGCAAAGTTTGCCTGTCACCAGAGAGGATTACTTGGCCTGATGCTGCCATGTGGTTATGAGAAATAAGACCATGTGGTACAGATGCAAAAACGTTCTACAAGCTCTGCGCTACCTTATAACACAGATGTCAGGTTTTAGGAAATGAGAAGGGAGAGGCAGACTCCCCATATTTACTTGGCATCATTTATTTATTTATTTATTTATTTATTTATTTATTTATTTAGTGGGACCGGGGTTCAAACTCATGACCTTGCACTTGCCAGGCAGGCACTTGTGCCACGCGGAGCTCTCTCCCTAGCCCCCTACTTGGCATCTTTTGAGATCCCTGTAGACCATCCAGAAAGAATGGCCTTGAAAACAACAGTTCCACCTCACATATGGATTATTACAAACAAACCTATTTATTTATTGCTGGGGACTGAACCCAGGGCTTTGCGCACTCTAAGTGCTAATCTTGGCTCAGTTTAGAGTTGCACTGGCCTCTCTTACAAAGCCTCTGTAATTGGAGGAGAAGAGCCTTTGTGGTTTGACCTGCCCTGACTCTAACATCCTTGCCAATCCAAAACCAGTCTTTCCCAAACAGCCTTACAGATGCTCCTCTCCATTGCAGTCTGTGAGCCAGGGCCATTCCGAGCTCAGCAAGGGAGTGCAAGAGGACAGTGAAAACCATCGAAGAACTGGTGAATATCCAGTTAAATTGACCCGACAAGGAAGAGACACTCGTGACGATATATTTTGCCATCTAGCTGGGCCACGATGGCAGGTCAGATCTCAGGTCTATAGGTGTACTTTACCCTAAAGCTCAATTGACTGGGAAAGGAATTTGGGTGTCAAAATCCAAGACCTCTGCAGACTTGATATTATAAGTCAAAAAGGGCCAGGCAGGGCCAGGCAGATAGCTCAGCAAACTACATACCTGCTTTGGCAAGCTTAGGGACTAGGGTCTGATTCCTGGCACCACATGCCGCACCAGCCCTGCTCTTGAGCATGCTTAGCTGACCACCAAGACTAGGCATGGTGGCGTATGCCTATTGTTATGGTTTATGTCTAGTTGTCCCCCCAAAGCCTTGTGCAGTCAGGGGGCGGGGACTTCTATAGATTGAGGCTTGACTCATGAGTCACTGGGATTATGTGATTTAGTACTGATCTAGAGTTTGAGACTTGATCCATGACCCCTGAGATTATGTGTTTTAGGTACTTCTGGGATTATGGGTGTGGCCTAAGGTGGAAAGGCTGAGGTGGAGAGCCTCAGTGTAATATAAAGAGAGACAGAGAGACAGACTGAAGCTGTTGCTCTCTACTCCCCTGGTTGGTTGGTTGCCTCTGTCGCGATTGCTGCTGCTCTGCCGCCATGAACTGGATGCTCTCTGCCCTGTTCCACTCAGCCTTGGGCCAGCCGAATATGGACTGAAACCTCTAGTAACTGTGAGCTAATAAACCTTTCCTTCCTTTGAGTGTTGGGTATTTGTCCCAGCAATGAGTAACAAGCAACTAAGACACCTATAATGCCACTATTGGGGAGGCTGAAAACAGGAGGATCACTATGAGTCTGAGCTGCATAGTGAGACCCTGTACCAAATACATAATTTTTTTTTCAGGACCGGGTTCAAACTCACGACCTTGCACTTACCAGGCAGGCACTTGTGCCACAGAGCTATCTCCCCAGCTCCTCCAAATACATAAATTCTTTTAGAAAGTTAAAAAAGGGCCAGGCATGTGATATGTATGCTTACTATCTCCCCATGACAAATGTATTCATTATGTATCACAAACATGTACTAATTAAAAGGAGAGGGCCAGGGAGATAGCTCAATAGAATAAGCACTTGCTTGGCAAGCACAGGGTCCTGAGTTCAATCCCTGGTACCACCAAAAAAAAAAAAAAAGAAAAATAAATAAATAAAAGGAGAGCAGGCACAGTAGTACAGTTAGAAACAAAAGTTAGCCCGGCAGGATGGCTCAGTGATCTAAAGCATCTGCTTAGGAAAGCTTGGGCGGCTGCAGGGACCACGGTTCGATTCCTGGCACCACATGCTGTGCCAGCCCTGCCCTCAGGGCAGGCTGAGCTGGCCATAAAAATAAACAAATAAACAAACAAAAGTTCTAAAACAAGAAAAAAAATAAAAAAGCCGGGCGTGGTGGCTCACGCCTGTAATCCCAGCACTTGGGAGGCTGAGGCAGGAGGATTGGTGTGAGTTCAAGACCAGCCTGGGCTACAAAAGTGAGCTCAAGGACAGCCTCAACTGATAGTGAGACCCTGTCTCAAAAAGACAAAAAACAACAACAACAGAAACAAAACAAAACAAAACAAAAAAAAGAAACAAAAGTTACTCCCACTCATTTAATTTTAAATAACATCCTAGGGTCACGCCTCCTTCCACTGTCCAGACGTAGAAAATCATAACAATCACAATAACTCAGGAGATGTTTGATGCTCTAGTTGACAGAACATACATTGAATATATCTTTTTCTTTTTTTGGTACCAGGGATCAAACTCAGGATTTTGTGCTTGACAGGCAGGAGCTTATGCTGCTGAACTATATCCATGACCTGAAGCTATCTTCTTTCACCTTACAAAAACCTCATTAAGGGTTCATACATAGGTATTCCATATCATGCATGTAATTAAGATCAGAGTGAATTCTGTGACAAGCATGATGTTGAGAGAGCCCCTGAGATTACTTAACATCCTGTCAATCATACCTAGATGTTGGGGGAGGCACGTGGGCTGAGGCGCATATCTAAACTCTGAACGCCGAGCCGGGCGTGGTGGCGCACGCCTGTAATCCCAGCACTCGGGAGGCTGAGGCAGGAGGATCGGTGTGAGTTCGAGACCAGCCTGGGCTATAAAAGTAAGCTCAAAGGCCAGCCTGAACTGCATAGTGAGACCCTGTCTCAAAAAGACAAAAATAAATAAATAAATAAATAAATAAATAAAAATAAAAAAATAAAAAAAATAAACTCTGAACGCCTATTTTTTTTTTTTTTTTTTTTTGTACTAGGGATCAAACTCATGACCTCATACTTGCTAGGCAGGCACTGTCCTGCTGGGCTATAACCTGGCCCCAAAAGCCTGATTTGTCTGGGGTCAATTGCTGTTAGCAGTACCTTTGCTATCCTGTCACTTTGGCACCATTCTTCTGTTTGTGCTTGTATCAGTCAGTGCTTACTAGAGCTTACATAAATATACAAGGATTTGCAAAGTAGGCTTACAATGGCTGCCTTTAGAATCAGGGTGGAGAGTGCAGAGGGGCTGTCTGTGCACTAGAGAGCTGAAGAGTCCAGTCAAAGGTTGAAGGCCTGGAGCTAGGAGAAGGATGTACAAGGTGAAGACTGCAGCTCCTCCAAAGAAGCAGAAGTAAGACTTCTTTCTTTGAGCAGCCATTTGGAATTCCTCCTATCTCTCAGGAGCTATTTCTTTTCCCTATTCCCCATTCCCATTTTCCAATTAAAAAAAAAAAAAAAAAAAAAAAAAAAAAGAGTTCCTTCTTTGTTCTCCTTTCATTTGGGTCAGGCCACATGCCTACTGGTTGGTGCCACTCACATCCAAGCTGGGTCTTCCATTTTCGGTGAGTCCACTCAGCCCCACCCAGAACTATGCCGATCCAGTCAGTTGGACTTTCTTACTCAAGTTGACACAATGGTTAACTATCACAGTTGCCCTGAATACAACTTCCTGCGAGCCTCAATAAGTGCAGCTGCTTTTCACTTGCCATTTGGAGCGTAGGCTCGTGATTCTTTGCTTGTCTACTTGAGAAGCTAAGGCAAAAGGATTGCAAGTTTGAAGATAGTGGGTGATATACAGTGAAACCCTATAACAGACGGAGGAGGAGGAAGATGAGGAGGAGGAGGTGAAGGAGGAGGGGAAGACATGGAGCAAAAAAGGTCTGGTTGTGAGTGGTATCTCAGTGCCAAGGATGCAAACCGCAGCAGGAAAGAGAAACAATAGAAACAGAGGAGCCACAAGAATGTTCTGGCCTCCTTACTCTGATCCAATCACAGGTTGAGAAAATATAAGACCAGAATATACGGTGGCTGGCAATGTAGCTCATGGGTATAGCCCTGCTCAGCATACCCAAGCCCTGGGTGACATCCTTGGAACCAAAACAAAGCAGAATAGAGTAGAACTGAGAAGAGGGGGCCAGGAACATAGCTCAGTGGTACAGCACTTGCTTGGCAAGTACACAGTGCTGAGTTTAGTTCCTGACACCAAAAAAGAAAGAAAAAAGAGGGGCACAAAATTCAAGAGTGTAGGGTGATGTTTTCCCTCCTCTGAATTTCTTTGTAATTCACTATTTGGACCAGAAACTTGGCCTTTAATATCTTATTTTGGGCTGGCCAGATAGCTCAGCAGATTGAAGCACCTGCTTAGGCAGATGCAGGGACTGGGGTTCGATGCCCGGCATGCCACGTTGGACCCTGCCCCTGGGGAGTGCTCAGATGGCAATTGAGACATAAAAAAGTAAAAACAAGCAAAAAAAAAAAAAAAAAAAACCCCATCTGATTTTTGCAGGTGTGGTAGTGCATTCCACTAATGCCAGCTGCCTGGGCAGTTGAGGTGGGAAGACCGGGAAGTTGGAGGTCAGTCTGGGCAACTTAGAATGACTCTTGGTTTTTTTTTTTTTTTTAACTCTTTCTTAAAATTTTAAAATTAAAATCCAGGGAGCTGGAGATGGGGCTCAGTGGCAGAATGTGCTGTGCTTAGTTCCCATTATAAAAAGAAGGTCTGATTCTTTTTCTAGGAATATCTTTCAGAAAGAGCACATGTCATACTTTATAGCTCTACCAGTTATTCTAAGCGTTTAGTTGAATGAAGTGGTTGCAAGGGCTTCCTTGGGAGGGCTGGTCTCGAGGACAGCCATGGTGGGGCTACCACCTAGCTCCAGGACAAAGCGCGGCAGATGACTCCACCTAACACCCAGTCGTGTGGCTTCCTGTGAGAGACTGGCTAGAGGGGCCCACATCACCTCCTATGGCACAGCCGTACTTGCACATGCTCACAGCTCCTGTGTTGGACTTTGGGAAGAAGGGTTTGTAGAGTGACCAAATCTGTGGGTTGGAAAGTTGCAGATTTCTCAAGGGCATTTACTAAGTAATTACCCTTTGGATCTACTTACTGCTGGAGAACGCTTCTGAAAGTTATTGGGGATGTTTGCTGAGTGCTACCCTCATCCTTAAACCTCACTAGTGCTGCATTTGTGCTATGAGTCAGGAACGCAAAGTTGCCACTTTCAGAGCCTTTGAGTGAAACTGAGAAACAGGACTTATATTTAAAGTTAAGTCTCGAAATGGGAGATAAATGACAAGTTGTACTACATTTCCAGGGGGAAGGCATTGTTGGGGGCTGGGCTGACCCAGGAAAGCTTTCTTTTGCTTTCTGTGGTTACTAAGACTGAAACCCACCCAGACCTTGTGCACTCTAACACTGAGCCACATCCCTGGTCCTTTTTATATTTTATGTTAGGTCTACATTGTCCCGTGGTATCAAACTGTCTCAGCCTTGTAGCTGGAACTATGGCATGGAGCACTACTCTCTGTTCAAGAAAGCTTGCTAGACTGACATGTATGTTGGAGAAAGGGTGAAACTTGATGAATGAAAAAAGAAAGTGTGGGAATGTGGCTTAGTGATAAAGGGCTCGCCTAATTTGGGTGAGGATCTGGGTTCAAACACCACTACCATTTTAAAAAATACGCAGAGCAGGCTGAGCATGGGGGTCTACGCCTGTAACCCCAGCACTTGGGAGGCTGAGGCTGGAGGATCAGTGTGAGTTTGAGCTCAATGCCAGGCTGAATTGCGTAATGAGATCCTGTCTCAAAGAGACAAAAACAAAAACAAAAACAGGGGCTTGGCAGGATGGCTCAGTGGCCTAAAGCGCCTGCTTAGGAAAGCTTAGGTGGCTTCAGGGACCCCGGTTCGATCCCTGGCACCACAGGCTGTGCCAGCCCTGCCCTCAGGGAAGGCTGAGCCAGCCATAAAAGTAAATAAATAAATAAACAAAAGTTCTGAAAGAAGAAAAAAACAAAAACAAAAACAAAAAATACTCAGAGCAAAGCATTCTGGATAACAGTGAAGAATGCTCATCTTAGTTGGGTTTCAGAAGGTCATATAAAGATGGAAAATATTTTGGAAGTCCTCAAATTTGGATATCTGGTATTTTTTATTTATTTATTTATTTATTTATTTGGTACTGGGGATCAAACTCAGGACCTCACGCCTGCCAGGCAGGCACTTAAGCCAATAAGCCCCCCTCCCCTTCTGGTTTGCATTTAATTTAATCAATTTGTTTTTTTCTGGCACTGGGATTGAACCTAGGACTTTTACATAGAGCTGCATCCCTGCTCTTTTCTTATTTTTTAAATTTTGAAACACAGTCTGCTGGGCTCAAACTTGTGATTATCCTGCCTCATACAGTTTGCATTTTAGTCAGTAAGCACTGGAGAGCCACTTAGTATTTTTGAGCTGGTATATGGACACACAACAGGGTTTTTTTTTTTTTTTTATCAAGGCCATCTGGAGATAGAGGAGATAGAGGTTGGCATGGTTAGGGTAGTAGAAGCAGGGCGTTAGGGAGGCGATTAGGAAACACTGTACCAGGGCTGGGAAGATAGTTCAGTAGTTCAGCGGCACAAGTGCCTGCCTGGCAAGTGCAAGGTCCTGAGTTTGATCCCTGGCACGGAAACACTATAACAGTCCAGTTGAGACTACTGTATGTGAACTTCCTACCAAGAGAGAAGCAAAACATACTTTTGAACGCTGGGGACCACCACCTTCCCAATATTTGCGTGATATACTGTACACTTACTTGAAAATATCCAGGGACACTTTTGATCTTCTAGTTTCTCCATAGTCTTCTGCCCTGTTTCCCTAGGCAAGAGCAGAAATGAAAATGAAATTATTACCAGAGTGACCTCCAGCAGGCCCTTTGGACTTCAATGATCTAATTCAGTTAGATAGCAATGCTTTACTTCTGGAAGGTGAGCACAGGAATGCAGATTACGTACTTAAAATACGACAGTCTTCTCAACTCTTAGTCCTCCATTGAACCCATAGCTCCTTCATGGTTTTAGCCGGTGCCTTACCCTGAACACATCCCCAGCCTTTTTTTTTTTTTTTTTTTTTTTTTTTTGATTTTTAATTCTCAGACCTTTCCAACATCTATCTATCCCTTTCAACAGCTCCCGCCTTTCAAAATGAGGGCAAGGTATCTGTTGGAATCCCAGGGGCGGTCTGGCTTTTTCCCCAGGGCTCTCGGACAGTAGGCTGAGGCAGGAAGGATGATCTTCAAGCTGATCTGAAAGACAAGCGTTCTGGTTAGCCTAAGTGGTCATTGCTTCTCAACTCAAGTCTATCCGGATTCCCCAAGCAGAGAAGTTGTAAGAAAAGAAAAGAAAAGCCCTGAGGCCACAGTTACTGGAATCACCTAAACACCAAACCCTTTAGTCTACTTTTCTTTTCCGCTTGGAAGAAACACCCCTAGGCGGGCGGGGAGTAGGGGTGAGGTAAGGGGAGGGGGTGGAGAAAATGCCTGATGCCTTAGTTTCCCTTGATCAGAGTCCAGATCACAACTCGTTCCCTTTTTCATTGCCTATTCCCTGTGGTCACGGGTGACCTGTTGTCTCGCCTCTCCTCCCGGTGCGGGGTGGGTCCGGAGGGTCTCTTTTTCCGCGGGCTTCTCGCGGGTGAAGCCCACCTGCGCGGGGCGGGGCCTAGGCGGAGGCGGGACAGGTGGGGCGCGGCCCGCGGGCGCCGGAGGAGGCGAGTGGAGAGGCGAGCGGGAGGGCGGGCCCTCGGGAAGCGTCCCTGGGCGGGCGGCTAGCTGGAGCGAGCGCGCGAGGGGCGGAGGAGGCAGCCGGCCTGCGACGAGGAGCAGCGCGGAGCACGATCTGGAGGAGCAGACCTGCGCGGCGCCCGCAGCCAGCCAGGGACCCCGCGCGGAGCATGAGCCGGCGCCCCGCGGGAGCGCGGCCGGGGAGTACGGCCTCGGGGCGGCCTTGAGACGCCGGGCCGGGCCGGGCTCGGGGCGCCGGGGCGCGGGGCCCGGCCGGGGCAGGGCGGGGGCAGCAGCCCGCGCTGGCGGGGCCTGGGCGCAGCGCCATGGGGAGCCCCCGCGCCGCGCCGCTCCTGCTGCTCCTGCGCCCGGCCAGGCTGCTGCGGCGGCGATTCCGGCTGCTGCTGCTGCTTGCCGTGGTGTCCGTGGGGCTCTGGACGCTCTATCTGGAGCTGGTGGCGTCGGCGCAGGTTGGCGGCAACCCCCTGAACCGGAGTAAGTAGCGCCGAGGGGCGAGGGCGCGTGGAGGTGGCGGCGCCGAGGCCCCGCGTCCCCGCTGGGGACCCGCCTCTCGCGCCGCCCGGGTCCCCAGGTATCCGCTTGCGGAGAGGGGCGCGCAGGGGCTGCGAGGCCTGGGCCGGGCCTGGGCCGGGCCGTGGGGTCCGGGCGGTCTTTGGGGGCGCCGCGATGCTTGGTCCCCTCCCGCCACCTCAGGCTCGCGGCCGCGTCCATGTCTGCGTGTGGGCTTGGGGTCCGGGTCCGGGATGCCCTCGGCCGGTTGCACCGAGGCCGCGCGCTCCTGGCGGCGGGGCGCAAACTTTGCCCACCGCCTTTTTTCTTTTGCGCTCTCTGGTTTTCCTCTCCTGCTGCGTCTTGAAGGATCCCTTGCTGTCTTCCCGGCCCTGGGCGCCACCCCTCCCAACCTTGTCCTCTCACGCCAGGGCTCCCACCTTTCCGCGTGCCGCGCTCTGTCCTCGTCCTGGCCACTTTCGGTTAGTTTTCCGAAGTCTTTTGTGCAAACGCTGCTGACTCTACCAAACTCTCCAGACCCTGCTCAAGGTGACAGTGGGCGGCACGGTAGGCTGAACGGTGGTGGGTAGAGTTAGTCTTCTAGCCTAACTTAGTGTTTCCGTGCCCGAGTGACTTTCAGTGTATTTTCTTTAAAGAATTTATTTTATTTTATTTATTTATGTTTTTCTTGTTTCATAATCTTTATTTGCTTATTCACTCATTTTTATGGCTGGCCCAGCCGGCGCCCTGACGGCAGGGCTGGCACAGCATGTGGTGCCGGGGATCGAACCGCGGTCCCTGAAGCCGCCCAAGCTTTCCCAAGCAGGGGCTTTAGACCACTGAGCCATCCCACTGGGCCC
>PVJA010041664.1:0-17757 GCA_004027025.1 Myocastor coypus
TTTTTTTTTTTTTTTGTGGGACCAGGGTTCGAACTCACGACCTTGCACTTGCCCAGCAGGCACTTGTGCCTCGGAGCTATCTCCTGAGCCCCGAAATTCCTATTTTTGAAAAATAATTGTTCACTGTTAATGCCAAATGGATATATGACCCTGTTAGGTACCACAGCTTCTGATACTTTAGACTCCGACTGAGTATTACTATTCTCATCTCCTATTCCACATTTTCACCCAGCCCTTTCCAGAAAATTATAATTTTTAATAACTTAGGATCCCAAATTTTCAAAATACTTTTCTGTGAAAATGGGAGCTGAGCAACTTGGGGGAAAACTAATGAACTACAAGCCAGTTTCATATATCAAGATAGTCTTGATGGGGGCGTAGTAGTGATGCCTGTAATTGCAGTTGTTAAGGTGAGACAAGAAATTCACTGAGTTCAAGGTCAGCCTGAACTACATAGTGAGATCCTGTCCCATATTCTCAAAAATCTCACCATGCCAATTTTCCTTTCAGGTCATCAATGAATCTATACAGCATTCATGTTTAAAGAGGATATAAGCCTTGGGCCGGGCATGGTGGTGCATGCCTGTAATCCCAGCACTTGGGAGGCTGAGTTAGGAGGATCAGTGCAAGTTTGAGACCAGTCTGGGCTACAAAAGTGAGCTCAAGGCTAGCCTGAACTGCATAATGAGACTGTCTCAAAAAGACAACAAAAAAAAGAGAGGATATATGCCTTGGTTTCCAAAGACCATGTATCTAGGTATCATTTTGCTCCTTTCACATTCTAAAATCAAGTATTTTATAACCACAAATCAGTTGCTGACTTAGCAACCTAGGTGTGAGACTACAATCAACTTCCACTAACATCTGGCTCAGTCCCTACTTTCATAACTGCTCTTCCTGACTCAAAGGAGTTCTATTCAAGTGTCAAATGTTGAAACAGAATCCAGTTACGGCATAGATAATTCTTTTCACAAGCAGGCCCAGACTACAACCATAGCTATTGTTTTCTCTGCGAAATTCACTACTCATAGAAGTCAGAAACAGAAATCACATTTTCTGTGTCTTCATGAGTTTCTTCACATATATCAGGCCTGGAAGGTGGTAGCAGTAAATGTCTATTTTTTCACTTATATGCTGGGAATTGAACTCACAACCCTGTGCTTGCCACGCAGGGGCTCTGTTGCTGAGCTCTATCATCAGCTCTCTACAAATAATTATTAGTCACCAAGGAGAAAAAGAGAACAAAAGCCCCCTCCCAAATATTCCCTTATCATTGTTTAGAAGCAAATAATGGGTATATTTTAGAGACTTCCAGTGAGTTTTACTTTTCCAGTGACATTTTTGTGTTTTCATTTTTGGGAACAGATTTCGGGGGGAAACATGGACACACACAGAATAGTTAAGTTCTGAAAGAAATGTATTTGTCACCCAATTGTTCGTGTCAGCTCCTCCCACAAGGTCTGTGGTAACCTTCCTATAAATATAAGGCAACAACTGAGGGCCTCCCCGCCACTCTCGTGTATGTCAGACCTCAAGATTCACCAAAAACTCCAAGGCTTTAATGTCACTTTTAATTATCTTTTACTCAATAATAAAATGAAAAATAATATATGAATACATACAATCTATATACACATATTTATTGCAAATACTTAAAATTCTTATGTAAAATGATTTTTTCTATATTTGTGAAAAAATATGTCTTATTAAATGGTGTTGACACCAACTTCTCTGTACATACCCTCAATTCCAATGTTAACAATTCCTTGAAAAAGGCAAGAGACACAAAAGTTTAACATTTACCAAACCAGTCTGTACAAACCTTACAGCCAGAGGGGAAAAATGGCTTGTGGTAAATAAGTCAATTTCCATTTAAAATAAAAATAAACCCTAAAACTATCCCCCTTATTGCATCTTTTGGAAATAATCTGAGTATCTTTAGAGCAACTTCCTCTGAAATAATGTGTACCTTAACAGTGCGGTCTTACATTACACATAGCATGTGAGAAATACAGTCTTCCACTGTCACCTTTTACATAGATATTAAAATATATATTACTTAAAATATATTACTGGAAAGCTATATTTAAAATTGATCTTTAATAGTTGTATCAAATGTAAAGCATTAAAAAAAATAAAGTAACCAAGACTCTAAGAAGCTATTGCTTCAACTTTAGGAAACATCTTACCTACTGTTTTCTTTCAATAGGTATGCAAGTATTGAAACATGAAGGAGAGGACCCTGCCTACCATCATGTTTCTCAGTCTCTTTGGACTATTCTATAAAATGAGTTTAAAATTATCCTGGGCCAAGGTGTTTACTTAACACACTGTTGTTAATGTAATGGGGACTTTCTCCTCCGTGGTATGATGTTGATGAGATACTGATAAGAAAATGATCCTGGCACTGCTCACCGATAGTGAGTTTTAGAAATAAACAGTGGTATGATGACCAGAGACCTCTAATTATGGCTAATCATTTAACCAAAGAGCTCTCAAACGATCTCTAAGGCTGAAGAAGGCAATACTAAGCAATTGCTATGGTAACAGGGCATGACTATGTATGACACTGCACCTCACCTGGAAGGCAATCAGGTCTTCCTTTGGCGATTTATTTATATCTGATAAGCTCTAAAATATCTACATCTGTGTCTTCCCAGGCAGTGTAAGCATACTTTGCCCCACTCCAAGGAGTATTTCCCATTGATCAGCTCTTCTTAGAGATGCTACACTGAATATCACAGATAGCTTCAATGCTAGGGGTAAGGAACTGAAGCAGGATAAACAAATCCAGGTTATTGAGCTTTACTTTCTGCTTAAAGGGATGAAGAATTTCAATTAATAAAAAATCTTAGGATTTGGGGACTGTTTCCTACCAAACACTTATAAACTGGACTGAGAAGATACATCATGAATGCTCTTACCAGGGTGACAGGGTACCAGAAGGCTAATGAGGGCATATTGGAAACCATCAGACATGGCTGCTATAGTACTATAAAATGCCACCGAATGCCCTAAGAGTGAATTTAAAGGGAAAACTAAGACAGAAATTGCTTTAAAGGTACTGGATGGAGTGCTATGCTGTAATACTTTAAAGGGCCAAACTGTCACTTTTTCCTTTAGTTTATAAAGGACTTTCAACTTGAAACCACTGTTTTTAAATAAATTAGTAACTGGATTGGGACTTAACTTGCCGCCAATCTAAGAGTATCTTTTCCGATTAGCTAAAATCTGAGGCATTATTATCTAGCTGGCAATTTGTTTTTGAAGTGTAACTACGTGGAACTATTTTGCTGGGAACTGCTTAAAAGGATCTCATGAAAGCAAAGCTTGGGACCTAGCTCCAAGGCCAGAATCAAGACGTGCCACCATGGGGTCTCCTCTCAGGTGGGACTGAAAATCCCTGATGCTTTCCTGCCCTGCATAGTGCGTCCAACCTCATATAAAGAATTCAGAGGAAAGCCTTTCTGGCAGTCATGAAGCAGAAAAAATCACTTTCATCCGTGTAAACTGGTAACTGAGGTGTAGCATGCACCAACTCTGAAACACTCCACCTTTGGGTACACAGGCCTGTACTCAGCACTGTCACTGGGGTGGATGTGAGAGGCTGGGCACAAAGAAGTCCTCCTCACCAACAGATTATTTTATTTGAGACAGGGTCTTGTTGTGCAGTTCAGGCTGGCCTCAAACTTGCAGCAATCCTTCTGCCTCAGCTGAGTGCTGGGATTACTTACAGGTATTTGCCATCATACCTGGCAACCAACAGGTTTTTAAAATAAATCCCACTGGGATTACCCAGGGTATTCAATTCAGTCTGGGAGCGAGGCAAACATGGTTTATTTCCTACTGGTCCCACATGGGAGAACTTATCCCTGGATGCTTGAAGTCTTTTTAATCTCTTAACTACATCTATGTTGGAAGAAGAGGGGAAGATTGAAGGACAATATACTGTCTTGGTTAAAACTGGAACAGTTATTAACCCTGTATTTGCTTGGAGTCACAACAAATGAGCCAGAAAAGAAAAATTACAAACTGAAGTTTCTTACAGACTTTAGAGCAGACACTGTGGGAAGGCATTAGAAAGAGTAGATGGTGGGGAGCAGTCTAGGAGTACGAGTTATTATCTCCTTTCTCCTGGTCTGGAATGTGACTTATTAAACAGGTTCTGATTTTGTGAGAATCACATCTAAAATACTAAGTATAAGTAAAACTGAACCAGGTTACACTAATATTGTATCCACGTTACATTAGAAATGAAATAAGCAAAAGTGTGCACATTAGTAATCTTAATACCAAATTTGAATAAACTATAGGTTTTGGTTTTGAGACAAGGTTTCACTATGCAGTTCTGGCTGCCTTCCACTAGCTCAGGCTGGCCTCAAACTCAGTGATCCTCCTGTCTCAGCCTACCAAGTGTTGGGAATACAGGCAAGAGTCACTATGCCCAGCTCAATTGTTGGGTTTTAAAAATAAGTGTTCTTAAATCATGACCTAAGAAGTACGTGTTCAAAAGTTTTAAACACTAAAGATTAAAAAGCAAAACAAAATTTTGGAACAAACTCTTTCCTTGCTAGATAATCCTTTAGCCATTCACTGAAGCCTTTTACCTCATGCATCCCTAGTGCAGACAGCAGGATTTCTTTAACAGTAGACAGGTTTTCAAAAACAGTGAAGTGCCCTATACCATGCATGTATGCACATACATGTGTAAGATCTAGTAAGATCACTCCATCCTCCTCAGATGCCTGGGAGGTCAAAACAAGTTGAACAGAGGCAGCCAACAAGCTGTAAGGAGCTCTTCCACTGCCATAACAGCTGACTGTGTGATGAGGTAATAGGTTGGGAGGGGAGAGGAGAGGTAAAAGCACAACCTTGTTTCTAGAACTTAGTCATGGTCCAAAGTTCATTACACTCAGTTTAACAGTTTCTGTAATTCTGCAATCTGTCTAATCATGACACACAGTTCAATTCATCCCATCACTAATCCTTGTCTACTTCTACAATGGTATTTCAAATCTGTTTGTGCACTACTATGAGTGACAAAGTGTAGGGGTAGTACTGTACTGTCACCATGCACAGAACAATCACAAAGTGGAGCCCTGCAAGGCACCCCCTTCATAGACCACATTCATTTTTGTCACACTACGGGTAGGTTTAGGGAGTAGCAGGCTCTGCAAGATGATGGTGCTGGTTTCTGAAAGCCAAGAACCAAGTCAGGGCTTTTTGCCAGGAAAAAAAAAAAAGACACTGTTCCATTAGTAACTTGTGAAAAATTTCCACTCAAGAAGGTTCCAGCTAAGATGAAGAGATTGAACAAAACCTGAATCTAAATCTTGCAAAGGGCAAATAATCTACGAATTACCTACAGCCAGACTATGAAGACATCAAAAGCATGGTCACTCCTTTATCTTCCTTCTTTCCCTTCCCTAAGTTGCAAGAAAGGTAAAAAGGGAGACAGCTTCCTTTTATCACACATGGCATTCAGCTTTTCTCAGTGTCACATGAAATGGAACATACACCAGAATTTAAAGAATACACCATTATTTAAACACTGGAAAAATGTTAAACAAACTGTGACGTATTTACATAATTTCTTAAGTGCAAACTTGTCACAAATTCACAATGTCTCACTTGACTTAGACTTACTATACAGGATGTGCTTCCCCTAAAATGTAAAAGACCTGTATTCTGTATTCCTGATTGTTTGTCTCGTAAGACAACCAAATCCCTATTTCTGTGATTCCAAAATGATGCAGAAACACATCTTGTTAACTCTACCCTTCTCTTCCCTTTACAGTGTGTGTCTTACAAAATTCATTACCGAACAACAAGGCAGGAGACACACAGTTTGGAGGGACCAATGCAATCATCATGGCAGAAAGCTCCACAACCTTTGCACATGATCATGGCTTTCAACCTGCAGTAACATTTTGAAGGTGTGTCTTCTATGCTGTTCTCTTCTGGGAAGGCCTGAACAGGAATTGTTTGGCCATGGCTGCTGGGATTCATAGCTTGGCTAGCAGGGATGGTAGTGACAGTCACTGAAAAGGACATGACATCACCTACATTGCTAGACACCTGGCTACCTGGTATAGCAGAGTTATGCTCCGCTTCTGATGAGGTGGAGACATTGATCATGCCTCTGTAGCTTGGGCCTATTTGTGTGGGGCTTCCATACAACTTTGGGGTTTGCAGGGGTGGAAGGAGTAGAGGTTGATGGGTTGGACTGTCAGCAGGCAGAGGGAGAGCAGAACTGAACAGCTCAGGGCTGCTGCACATCACTTTACCTCTAACAGCCTGAGCCATCTGTTTCTGTGCTGCCTGAATAAAATCTCTGGCTAAGGTCTTTTCATCAAATGTTTGGCCTCTAGGGAACAGGTAATTCTCCTTGCTTAGAGTGCTGTGCTCATTCACTGGTGTCTCAGCCTTCATAGTTTTGTTAACTAAACAATCACTAGTGGCTGGGGTCTGTCTACTTTGGGGTCCTGAACTTGCATCATGTTTGCCAGAGCTCTGGGAGGCCTGAGGCTCTTCCTTCACCAACACAGAGTCCTGCTCATCACCAGTGCTCTCTTCATCAGTTTCATCATCTTTGCCACTGCTACTATCACCTGTTGGGTTTCTACAATCTGTATATCCCATTCTCAAGGCTTCAGTGGGGCTACTCAGAGAAACACGGTCTTCGGGATTTACAGAATGACTCCTCCTACAGCTTTCTGAACCTCGGCCATAGGTGGAAATATTAAGTAAGTAGTGACCTGACATTGCAGGTCTGGATGTCCTTCTGCCAGCAAAGCCCAGCATGAACCTCTGGCTTGTGGAGATGTCCTCTAACTGGAAACCTGAGTGAACAAAATTAAACTGAGAGGGAGGCACAAATGAGAGAACATTCTGCCTCTGAACCCTCTGGATCAGAGTCTGAAGGATCTGATCCTGGGTTACTTTACTTAGTCCTTCTTGGTACTGGTGTGTATCAGTGCTAGGGTCCCTCGGATCCTTAGTTGGAAAAAGCGGCAGAGGCCTTTGAACTTGGGGGGGTTGTTTACTTTGCAAGGCTTTCCCTAGCTGCTGGATAGCCATTGGATGACACTGTCTATCATTGACTTCCTCTCTGGTGTTATTTTCTGTTCCGGTGGTACCTGTGAGTGGCCCTACTCCCTTTTCCTGTTTTGCAGTCAGTGGAACAGTTTTCATTTCAACTTTGGTGAGAGGCTTAGGCAGAATTTGCTCCATGGGAACATCTTTGCCCTGGAGAAGCTGAGTAACTAAAGGATTATTAGCAGGGATACTAGAGCTTGATCTTGAAATGGGTCCATTCATATTTGCAGAAGTTCCTGGGATTTTAAGGCTAGAAGCTGCTGAGTATGGAGCTGATCCAGTAGATGCTACAGTTATACTGGCCTGGGGTACAGGAAGCTTTTCTAAAGTAGCTGTTGTCAATAAAGATGTCAAAGGAGAGGGAGTCATATCCACTGAAGAATTACCAGTTGTCTTTGTTGAGGCTGAAGGGGTTGGTATATTCTTACTAGAACATGCTTTGGGTTCAACTGTGCCATCAGCTACAAAACAAACAGGGGAGGCTCCTGAGATCACAGCAGGCCCTCTTGGAGAAGGAGCTCTCTCCTGTCCACAACCACTGAGCTTTTGTGGGTGGCTAGGGGAAGTCACTGTGGTTGCTCTGGTGGGGTCCAGGTTCTCACGACTCAATTTCTCTACATGGGCTGGTGATGTGGCATTTGTGCATGTTCCACTGACGGTAGGTGCTGAAGGCCCTGAGGGGGCTTGCTGTAGTTGTGCTCCAGAGACACTATGAGGCTGTGTCTGGCCTGAAGTCTTGATCTCAGGTTGGGGGTGAGTGTCTGGACAGCAGGGTAAAAGCTCTCTCGGATCTCCCCTGCTTCCAACTCCTGCCAGTTCCAATGTAGGGACCTTTCCAGTTGCACTGACTCTGTCTGAGCCTGGGCACCCTCCAGCGGTTTTCCTTTCACTACCCTCTCTGGGACCTTGTCCACCCCCAGGGCCTGGTCCAGGAATGGTCCCTCCAACTGAGGTGGCTGCAGCAGCGGCAGCAGCGGCGGCGGCTGCGGCTCTCTGTGCTTTGACCAGCTGCGCTTTTGCTTTGATGTCTGCAAGAGTCCTGGCTCCTGTTCTGCTAGGACTAGTGATGGAGACTGGAAAACGAGCCCTGGGAGAGACCTGCGATGTAGGAAACGGCATGGGGGAGATTCTGGAGACCGGGATCTGAAAGAAGTAAGGCAGGGAAAAATCAACAGAGATTAGTATTTATTTATACAACTAACAAAACTTCATTACCATTTATATTTTAGAGGTGATGAGTAAAACAACACCTCTGAAAAGCACAAAGGGTATGACTGAACACCATAAATTTGTGTCTAGGGTCCTTCCCATTTCCTCCCACAACATAGGGGGTTATGTACATAATGTTTACTAATTCTCATCCTTAGCTGGTATTACACTGATCTCTTCATCCTTTCAAAATGCCAGACATGATGGTACACAATCTGTAATTCCATCTTGAGGAAGGATGAGGGAGGAGGGATCACTACAAGTTTGAGCCCAGCATGGGTTCATGGTCAGCATGAACTACATAGTGAGAGCTCTCAATAGAAGTATGCTTTGAGTTCCATTGCAAAATTTACAAACTAGAACTTCTAGGAAAAAAAAAATATATATTTCTAAACAGAAGGTTTGAAACCCATTGCCATATTATAAAAGCTGACTTCTACCTTGAACAGTATTTTTAAAAATAATATAGTTAATTACAACGCATTGAGATGTAGATCTATTTAGTTACTAGTTGAGTTTAAAAGGACAGAATCATTGAGATGTCTTAAGAGTATTAATTTTTTTTAATTTTAAAATTTTATTTATTTAGGTATCAGGAATCAAACTCAGGACCTTTGCTTGTTAGGCAATGTTTGTGATGTTGAGCTATATTCCTGGCCCCTAGAGCAAAAAATCAAGCTATTAAGTTCTAAAATACATGCTATTCTTCTGGAAATGCGTACATTAACTGTAGTAAAGCCACTAAGTATTTTTTCAATAATTTTTCAAAAGACTAGAGATATAGTTCAGTGCCTGCTTAGCAAACGCAAGGTCCTGAGTTCAATCCATGGTACTGAAAAAAAGAAAATAATAAATAGATAAAAAGACAGAAAGACAGACATAAAACAAATTATCAAAAGATCAGCAGTCCCGGACCCAGCGGGATGGCTCAGTGGTCTAAAGCGCCTGCTTGGGAAAGCTTGGGCAGCTTCAGGGACTGCGGTTCGATCCCCGGCACCACATGCTGCGCCAGCCCTGCCCTCGGAGCGGGCTGAGCCAGCCATAAAAATGAGTGAATAAACAAACAAAGGTTTTGCAACAAGGTCAACCTTGAAATTATGACAGATGCCACAAAGTATATGTACTATACACATCATGAGATATACTTAATTTCTAGCCTCAATTAAATTTATACCCAATTGTAACAAGCCTAGTAGTATTCTGAGCACATTTGTATTTCAGAAGATAACCACAAGTAGGAAAGGAGAAGCTATTGCCCCTTGTTAATATGACTTAGAAAACAGTACAGGGGAAAATACATAAAACTAGAAAATTAAATACAAGAAAGTTACTTAAGGGATTTTACATAAAGATATGTATGGTAGCTAAGAATAAATAGTCTTGAACATGACACATTACTTACGATGATAAATGACAACTATCATAATAGTTGAAAATTATAAATAACATGTTAAATCAAATAAAAACAAGCATTAAGAGGCTAAAACATTTTCACAAAAAGTTTCATTTATCTGTGCACACTACCTCATGTCCACATAATTTATGTGTATATTAAAGCTTTTTATATACAGATAAAGTAACAAGCTTGTAACATCTATACTAAAATTCAAAAAGCTTTTGATGTGTTATAAGTTACACTGAGCTTTGTCTTTGCAGGTGCAATTGTTTTTAGAGGGATAAGGAGGGATACAAAAGTAAAAGAAAGAAAATTTGTAATACAATAAAAGTTTAATAGTAAAATTGTATTTACTTAGAGAGGACAAATTTTAAATTTCCATATAGAATCTCTCTGGATTAGCAGAAGAAAATATAGAGTAAGATGTAATTCAGCTTCTTTATAGACAATAAAATAGAAAGCAACCTGGAGTTACTTAAAGTAAAGCTTCTGGGCCGGGGCCGTGGTGGTGTATGCCTGTAATCCCAGCACTTGGGAGGCTGAGGCAGGAGGATTAGTGTGAGTTCAAGACCAGCCTGGGCTACAAAAGTGAGCTCTAGGCCAGCCTGAACTGCATAGTAAGACCCTGTCTCAAAAAGATAAAAAAGAAAAGCTTTTACTATAACTCAGCTCTGATATTCATTAAAGAAAAGTTTCTAATAGTTTTGTAAGAAAAATAAGATAAAAAAGATTATCATAAAACCCAGACCATTTGAGAAAGTCTAACAATGTATGTTCATGATAAAGCCAAAGCTTTAGAAAGAAAAGAAAAAAATAAAAATGAATGAATGAATGAATGAATGAATGAATGAAAGGGAGGGAGAAGCTTCCTTAGTGCTGAAATTTAAAAAGAAGGTGGAAGGTGCTGGGGATATAGTTCCTGGATTCAATTTCTAATACTGACAGAAAAGCCAAAGTAAAATAAGATTACAAAAATAAAAAGTTAAAACTTCAAATTACTTTTAATAAAGCAAAGCTGGAGGAAACAAATTTTCAGTCAAAAGTAAAATGAAGACTATTAGATTTAGGAATAAGAAGCACTATTTATAGGCCAGCAAGACAGCACAGTGAACTAAGCATTTGCTTTTTAGCAAGCACAAGGACCAAGGGTTTGATCCCTGGTCCAGCATGCTGTGCTGGCTGTGTCCCCTGGGCACACTGAGCCAGTGGACAAGACTGGGCATGGTGGCACATGTCTATAATCTCAATGCTGGAGAAAATGAAAATAGGAAGATCACTATGAGTCTATGAGCTGCTTCATGAGACCCTATACAAATACATTAAATTTTTTAAAAAAGCACTATTTAAGATGTTAGAAAATTTTCAAGGATTAAATTTGAGTCAGTAAAAGAGAGAGCAAAGTGTTTATGGTTTATTTTTCTATTTATATATTAATGAGAATGAGTAATGTACAGTGTGGGCTCTTGGTAAGTGAAATAGTATTGCTGTAAATAAATAGCACTCATTACATAATCAAACTACAAATTGGTATTTCGCATAAAGCTATGTGTTTAAAAAAAGTCAAGATCAGAAGTAAAGCTAAATTGGATTTTGAAAGGCTTCTTACTGATCAGATACAGTTTATATATTAAGGTAGAGATATTAGCACAGGGCATTTGAAATGCAGCAAGGTAGGTCTAAGTGCAAGTTAATAACATGCTAAGCACTACAGCACAGAAAGGCTACTTATTTTATTCAGACTCTAATCAGTGTTGACAGAGAACAGCCACAAAAGCTTAGTTTTATGGGAAGGAGCTAAAAGTAGTTCTAGAATCATGTACCATCTAAGTACCAAGGTACATTCAAATACCATGGTTCTGTGAACAAAACTAAGATCTTCTGATCACACCAATGGCCCCCATGTGCTTACTGATACTTTTTTTGACATCTAAGACAATAATTTCCTTAACTATCTTAAGATTCAAGAGTAGCATCGAAGCCGGGCGTGGTGGCTCACGCCTGTAATCCCAGCACTCGGGAGGCTGAGGCAGAAGGATCGGCGCGAGTTCGAGACCAGCCTGGGCTACAAAAGTGAGCTCAAGGCCAGCCTCAACTGCATAGTGAGACTGTCTCAAAAAGGCAAAAAAAAAAAAAGAGTAGCATCGGGGAATAAGAGTGGCTAACATTAGACATTCAGGGTCCTCAAACTTCAATAAAGATCTTTTGAATTGTAGGATCTATATGACATTTAAGAATTCTCCAAATGCCAGCTTACCAATCATTTTACCTGTCTAAGATCATAGCTAGATGCACATCAACGCTAATAACACAAATTACTTGAGAGGCTGGTGAAATGCATGAGTGGTTTAAAGCACCTGCTTAGGCAAGCTGAGGCAACCGGAGGGACCGCAGTTCAATTCCCAGCTCGATATGCTGTGCCAGCCCACTTCCAAGTCCGGCTGAGCCGGCCATTAAAATAAAAAACCAAAAGCACAAACTACTTGAAATCTGAGATGTGACCAGCACTGTTCAAGCTATCTCTGCTCTTCAAACATGGCCACTCTCTTACCTTGAGAGGTGGTACTTTTCGCACCTGGACTCGGTCCCCTCTATTAAGAAAGGGCTGTGGGGAGACCTGAAATGGCTGCTGGTGCTGACGATCTTCAGTGACACGTGGCCTTTTCTCCCAGCCTGCAGGGGTCTCTTCCTGAGTGAGGGAAGATTTTCGCTTGAGGCTTTCTGGGCTCTGCTCAACAAGAGGTGCAGGAGGTTCCTTCACACTGGTCTCCTGTGGGACTGCTTCTACTATGGACTTCATTATTGCTTTTTCCATCCCAGGACTCTTGGGTTTACTTGAGCATGTAACTAAAACTTCTTGGCTTTCACTTCTGTTATAATTAGAGGCTTTGGTGATATGATTCTCTTTCTCAGACTCCTGTTCAGTACAGGCAACTGGCTTCTGCTCCAAGGTATCTTCAGCCTTTGGGCACTTGGTGGGAAGAATGCTTAGCTTATCTGTATTGCTAGCTGAGGCAAGGAGTGGTTCTGAAGCTTGGATGTCTGGCTGCGCCTCTTCTTGGCTTTCATGCTTTTCTTTTCTGACTGGTGATAGCATTTGGACTGCTTCTTCTTTACATTCTGATTTGGGAACTACTGGGACTGTTCTGACAGGTGAGACTTCTGAAGGAAGCATGGATTTTGGTTGCTCAGCTGGGGTTTTCTTTACTTTGGGATCATTGGGGGAAGATGTCAATTTCTTTGAATCTTCAAGGCTCAATCCAGAACTAAAAAATGGAAGAAAATATTCTAGTTGAGAAATGCTCCAAGTCACTGAAGGCATTACAAGAAAATGGAATGTGACAATTTCTAGGACTTCTAACAGATAACAGTTTTTAATTTTTAAATTTCACTGCTATTGCTAATAAAGAATGTTTTGTGGTAAGAGTAATTAGATTCTAATCCTGCTGAGACTAGCTGTCCATGTGATATGAAGTGATGAGCCTGTTGCACCTCAATTTCTTTATACACTGGGGTTAATGACTTCATAGTGTTGATATGACAGTTAAATTACTTCATATAATGTTTCTACATAGCAAATATTGAGAGCTTAGTAACAGCAGTTACCAGTATTAGTTCTACTTTATCATCTAGAGGTTTGCATTACAGACCACAAGACCTGAAGAAAGTATCTAGCACATGTATGCTGGAATTAATAGCTCGTTTATAAAACTTGTCTTAATATTACCTCTGACCATAGTAGCTTTCAAAGAATTGTTCTTTCCATGGCTCCACTTTTTTTTCCTTCTCAATTTCTTGTCGAATTCTCACCTGCATCTCAGGTGTAAATTCACCTGCCATAAAGGAAAGGAATGATACTAAATGGGAATGTGTTATTTGTAACTTTTAACTCTACATAAATAACGAAAGAGTCATGCAGGAATCAGAAAACTATTATGTAAAAATAAAAACTTCCTAAAGAAAGTCATTGTAAAAGAAGACCTAAATATCACTATGTGAAATAAAAATCAGTTAGCATACTACTTTGAATAATAATTCCAGTAATCAGCTAAGGCTTATAGTGTCTTTTCTCTGGGCTTTCCCTGTAGTACTTCCCTTCTGCTCCAAATATATTCTACACAGATATTTTTAGTTCTAGTCCATTTCTTATTTATTTTCCACTGGGGAAAAAAGAGTAATGTGCTTTAGGTAAATAATGCCACTAAAAAAAGCTAGATTTCTTCATGGCAAATTGTGTTTTAGGCCTTTTATCTCTAACTGCATAGTTAAAAGCTATAGCCTACTTAAAAGCATATGAGATTCCAATAAAATGTTAATTTTCTAATTATTTCTAAGAATTATTTCTAATTATTCAAGTTGTTAATTTTCTAATTTTTCTGGAAATTGTACCAGTGTAGTGGCTTAACAATAAAATAATCAAAAAGGCTGCTCTGAATATTTCATTTATTTCCATATACCACCCACCACTTCAATCTTTCCTACTCCATCAATAAGAGAACAGGGAATGTGTTTGGCGGGCAATCTTCAAATTTGTGGCTCAGGTAAGTTGCTCCCTTTTATACTCAGTACCCAAAATGTCAAGAATAAAAGGAAGAAATGGCAGAATCTGATGTTTTAGACCTTTTCGGGGTAAGAAGGATGAAAAGTATCTGAAGACTGTGGGTATCACAGTCATGGGCAAAGAAATATGAAAGACAAATGGGGTATCAGTTTCTGGTGCTAAATGAGGAATTTCTGGTGTTCTGGTGTAGAATGAAGAACAATTTTTGAAGCTTTTCTTGCTCATAAAAAAATAGTCACATGACTATAGTAATCAACTTGCTCACCTTAAAAAAAAAAAAAAAAAACAGCAACAATGATAACAACCAAGGTATCATTATTGATAACACCTACTTTTAAAAAAGTGGGGTTGGGCAGTTTAATCTTAAAAGTACCAGTAAATTGTTTATTTTTTAAAAGTATTCATGTAATTTCAACTATTTCAAGGAAAATTGGTCTTTACCTAAGGAAATCTGAAAGAAATGACTGAAGGAAACAGCAACAGATCCCTTCAACAGAGAATTTCCTCTAGAAGATGGTAAGACACAATAGGGCTGAAGGTCAGAAGATGAGGCCCCTGGGTTCCATCCTCAGCTCCATCCCTCAAAAAGAGGCCAGGAAAAGTTAATAATGAATATATGAATATATATATCTATCTCCCCTGAGGATTTAACTCTAGTTGTCAGGATGCAATAAAAAGTGAGCAACCGATAGGATCCCTAATGCTCTTCTTAAATATACATGTTAATACTCCTTGCACATTTTTAAGCTATTTTTGCCTTTTGTACAATTACATATGAATTTCCGAGTGTTATTTTCGTATTCCATGTATACTGGAAAATAGATGTAATATTTGAAGTAAAAACAATACAACCAATAGTTTTAATTATGGGTGGGTAACAGAATCACTTGGGAAAACTTCAATATAACAAAAACTCCAGCACTAATGCTCAGATATTTTTTTTTTAAATGTTACTATGGATCAAATTTGGGACCTTATATTTGATAGGCAGGCACTTATATCACTGAACTATATCCCCAGTCCTAAGGTACTTTTCTAGAAAAACTGAGTTCACTAACAGTGGTGCCTGGACAGCAGTGTTCTTTTTTTTTTTGAGACAGGGTCTCACTATGCAGCTCAGGCTGGCCTTGAGCTCACTTTCGTAGCCTGGGCTGGTTTCAAACTCACACCGATCCTCCTGCCTCAGACTCCCAAGTGCTGGGATTACAGGTGTGTGCCATCATGCCCAGCTCCAGAGCAGTGTTCTTAAGCCCCTCCCAGGTATTTCTGAACAGCTGGGGTTGACAGCTTTAACGCTGACAGATAACTGCTCCCAGGCTCACACAAATGATAACTTTTTATACTTTATTTATTTGCAGTAAGCCTAATGAACTAGGCCAATAGCACTGTACATATGGCACAGTCTGCAATTCTCAATCACAGTCCATATTTATTAAAATATTCTGATAGCTTTTAACCATTAACTTCAAATAAGTGAAATTTTATAATATATGAAATATATTTCAATAGCAGTTTTAAAAACAAACTTCTTACTGATTCCTTTCACTGTTGGTGTCCCTTGGGCTATAGTAATAAAGAGGTTATTGCATTGCTTACCTAACCATTAATGCAGCAAACCATAAAATATTTTTTCAATTTACTTAGTAAGATGCTCATCAGTTTTTCAAATCTTAGGGATTAAGGGTATTTTTGTTTGTGTGTTTTAATAGGGACTCACTAGGTAATCCAGGCTGTCCTCCAATCCTCCTGCTTCATCTTCATCCCCAGCTCAAGCGGAATATTTAAAAATAGGGCCTAAAAATCTATTTTTAGTTTCTCAGGTGACTGTTAATTCGGAGATTAATAGTTGGTCCCTCTTCTCTCTCTCTTTTTTTTTGTGGTACTGGGGATTGAACTTGGGACCTTATCCTTGCCAGGCAGATACTTAGACCACAGAACCATCTCCCCAGCTGCCAGCACTTGTTGTCTGTCTGTCTGTCTGTCTGTCTGTCTGTCTGTCTGTCCATTTATTTCAGAACCGGGGATACAACTAAGGACCTTGCACTTGCTAGACAGGCACTTGTGCCCCTGAGCTATCTCACCAGCCCCAGCACTTGTTGTTTAGTAAAACTCACAAAACTAAAATTATAAATAGGATAGCTAGTTCTACCTTCTGGCATTACCTCCCTGAATTGTTAATATGTCTGGTAAGGCTAAGAGCCCTTACTGTGATCCCAAATTCACACCGACCCTGGGAGATCATGTGAAGTAAAGCACCTACCTTCTGACAGTCTTTCCTTCCAGCCTTGGGCTGCAGAAGTGAAAAACTCATTGTTAAGGGCTGAGCCATTCAACTTCATTAAACCATCCGGACCAACCTGCATCAAAGAATAAACCAGGGAAAGCTTCTCAAAGATTCATAGCACTTGAATCGTTCTGATTCATGACACCAGGAAGACAGTATCAGCTAGGCACAGTGGCCTGAGACTATAAACTCTACACTTAAGAGGCTGAGGCAGAATTGGGAGCATGATCACAGCTTTAGGAACTTTGGGAGATTGTCTCAACATAAAAAAATATAAAAATGGCTGGGGATATAGTTCATTGTGAAGGTCAAGAATTCAATTACCAGTATGGCCAAAAAGAAATTGGCATCAATATAGTCTAAAAAAATGATGATTTGGGCCGGCCAGATAGCTCAGCAGTTTAAAATGCCTGTTTAGGTACATGCAGGGACCAGGGTTCGATCCCTGGCTTGCTGTGCCAGCCCTGCCCCCATGGTACCCTGAGATGCTGATTGAGACTGGGTGTGGTAGTATGTGCCTATAATCCTTTGATCTGTGTAGTGAGACCCTATAGACCCTGTACTAAATACAAAAATAAATAAATACAATTTCAGAGCCATTATTTCTAAATACCTACAATGCTCTAAGTAACTGATAGTTCCTCCTCCTTTTAAAATTATGAAAACAAGCCAGGCATGATAGCACATGCCTGTAATCCCAGCACAGGGGATGCTGAGGGAGTGAGTTTGAGACCAGCCTGGGCTACAAAAGTGAGCTCAAGGCCAGCCTGAACTGCATAGTGAGACCCTGTCTCAAAAAGACAAAAAATAAAATAATCACGAAAACAAGATGAAAGTGGTTTCCCTGCCTTCAGAGCTAGTTATGTTCTCTAGTTTATGGTAAAAGATTATGAAGAACAAGTCACACAAATCATTAAAGTTGGTTGTCTATAAATCTAAATCTAATTCTAGACCAAGCTATAATTCTCTGATCCTGCCTTGAGTCTTCCAAATATTTGATATGTCTTCTTGTGACTTTTCTTGCAAAATCTAACATATCAGTACATAGGTACTCTCATTTTTTTCCATGATTTTGGTCACAAAATGAACTTAAGTGAGAGAAAAATCAAATTTCCCCATAAGGTCAGTACTGAATCTAACTATTGGCTAGGCATAGTGGCACACACCTGTAATTCCAGTACTCAGGAGGCTGAGGCAGAAGCATGAATGTAA
>PVJA010041665.1:0-17707 GCA_004027025.1 Myocastor coypus
GCTCATTCACATTACTGGGTTTTAGAGTGACACTTGGCAGGCAGCACTAGTTCCTATCTATTTCATCCCTTAGCACCCTCCTCAAATTTAAAATATATTTAAAAAAATTTAAAATATAACATCACATAGGGCCAGTGAGATGGCTCAACCATCTAAAGGGCCTGCCTAGGAAAGTTTAGGCAAGTGCAGGGACCTTGGTGTGATCCCCGGACTACATGCTCTGCCAGCCCCATCCCCAGGGCAGGCTGAGCCAGCCATAACACAAATAATTAAGGTTTAAATAAAATTTTAAAAATATATAGAACATCACATAAATAAGCTGAATATATAAATTTTTTTAAATGACGAAATGGCTGAGTGTGGCAGCACATGCCTGTAATCCCAGTCTCAAAAGGCTGAGGCAGGAAGAGTGCCAAGAATCCAAGGCCAGCCTGAACCACATAGCAAGACCCTGTCTCAAAACAACAACAAAAAAACCCACAACAGTGAAATGGTTATCTTTTTTGAGACCAGTCTTGCTATAGCTAGCTTTGAACTCATTATATAGCCCAGGCTGGCCTTGAAATCACTGATTCTCATGGCTCAGGCTCCTAAGTGCTGCGATTATAAGTGTTTACTGCCATGTCCAGCTAAGATACAATGATAAAAGCTGTGGTCATCATTCATCACTATGGAGGCTACCCAAGTCCAAGATGCCACCATCAGCATACATGCCCAAAGTGATGAGCATGGTAAAAACTGCCACTTTCAGTTAAGCACTGAGTGAAGATAAAAGAGGTACAGCTAATAAGAATATGGCTATTTGGGATAATTCCAAGTTCTTTAATACTTCAACACCCCACTCTATAATCTGACCAACATGTGTAGAGAGAAAGATTCCTGTGACCCACTAGTTTCTTGTAATCTCTTCTCCCAACTACTGGTTATACATTCCAAAATGGAGTCAAAACACTGTGCCCACAACAGGGAAACACATGTAGCTCCAATGCCAAAATGGCATAAAGAATTACCTTCCCACATTTAGACAGAAGTGCTAATAGTCATCATGATTACACAAACCCATAAGTCAGATTTATCAAATGCAGAATAACTTCAGAGGACAAAATGTTCCACTCATAGACTAACAGCAATATAGGTTATGCTACACTCTTTAGATCTGCTCTGAACATAAGGAGGTTACCAACAAAAGCTTACAAAACAAAGGGAGGGCTAGTGAGATAGCTCAGTGGTCTAAAGCGCCTGTTTAGGAAAACTTAGGCAACTGTAGGGACTGCAATTTGATGCCCACATGCTGTGCCAGCCCCACCCCCAGGGCTGGTGGGGCTGGCCATAAAAAAGAAAAAAAAAAAAAGAAACAAGGGGAACAATGACTCTTCCTAAGGTCTATAGAAAGCCAAATACATGGGCTGAGGAGATAGCTCAGCAGTCTAAAATGCCTGGCTGGCAGGTGCAAGGACCTGGGTTCAATCCCCAGTACCACATGCTGGCTGGCCCTGGAATCCTGAACTTGAAACTCCACGTGGTGGCACACACCTGTAACCCCAGTACAGGGGAGGCTGAAAACAAAGAGGATCACTACAAGTGCAAGTTGCATAGTGAGATCCTGTACCAAAAAAATAAAATTAAAAAAAAATTTTTTTTAAGTTGGAGAGAGCTCAGTGGCATAAGCACCTGCCTGGCAAGATCAATGTCCTGAGCTCCAATTCCCAGTTTATTAAAAAAAAAAAAAAAAAAAGGCATAATACAGATATAAGAAACTAACTTCAGCTTTCACTGAAAGAACCATACACAGGCATGAAAACTATACTTTTTGGCGGTGTCTTAGGAAAGGATTCAGCAGTTAACATTCAGCAGTTCTGAATTTTTTTTTAAATTAATTTATTTATTTTCTTGTTTCAGAACCTTTATTTGTTTATTCACTCATCTTATGGCTGGCTCAGCCCGCCCCAAGGGCAGGGCTGGCGCAACATGTGGTGCTGGGGATCGAACCGCGGTCCCTGAAGCCGCCCAAGCTTTCCCAAGCAGGCGCCCTAAACCACTGAGCCATCCCGCCGGGCCCGCAGTTCTGAATTTGTCTTAAAATTTGTTGCCCTAAGGTAGGTAAGAAGAACGTCTAGGTCATTATATCTAGTGACACATTGTATAACCACTGACCCATTATTCCTTGCGGTGCTACTAGGTCCGACCAATCCTTGATATCCTCAAATTTCACCTTTATGAGGCTGACTCCTTTCAATTTATCTGCCGGCAACTCTTTAATGTATTCCAGACGACTAAAGAAAAAAATTTTTGGTACAGCTCCTGCCTGGAGAGCGTCTGCAATCAGCCTGCGACCTTCCAAAAGAATCTTCCCCTGCTTTTCTCGAAATGACCTGGACTTAACGATTGTCATTACACTTCTGTGGGTAGAAACAAAAAGATGAGCGATTACTAATATTGTTACTGAGACATCCAATTCTAATAGACCCAAAGAGCTTCACATGGACAGAAAAAAAATTCCAAGACACATTTGTTCTGAAAAAGAAAAGAATAAAAGAAAAACCCGAGGGTTTTTCCTGGATGAAGAAACTCCATCAAAAAGAGAAGGCTAAGATCCCGCTGTGAGGCAGGAATAGGTGACAAGCCTCAGAAACACATCACCTCAGCCTTCTGTCTCCAGCAACAGCCTTATCGTAGTGAAGCCCTGCATCTTCCCACGTGCTAGGCGTCTGGAATGGGGACGTGTGGAGCGGCTGTTTATATCGCGGCTCCTGGGGAGTGGCTTCAGAGGCTGTCTTTCGGGACTGCTTCTCGGGAGCGCGCTTCTGTTCCACCACCTCTCCAGATGGAAATATTACTTTCACCGGGCTCCTCCGCAGCGCCCGGACCCAGCGCCGCACTTCGAGGTCCCAAGTCTGGACGACTGGCAACAACGGTTTCATAGCACACCGCATGCATATCGCCAGCGAAGCCATTTTCCTGGCGCCGAGTTACGCCACAAAAGCGGGCAGTCGATGTCTAATGACGTCACCTGCGCTTGCGCAGTTCCGTGTCTGTGGCCTTGCTGTTCAGTGAAGGCGCTTTGGTTTTCAAAGAAATGACTTCTCGCCGAGCTTTGCATTTCGTGTTCAAAGTGGGAAATCGCTTCCAGACGACGCACTTCTTTCGTGATGTCCTGGGGATGAAGGTGGAGGCCTGGGGAAAAAGGGTTTGGTGCGCGAGCCTGGAACGGGCTACCGAGCCGCACTTGGCGAAGTGGGTGGGGCAGCAATGGCTGTGTAGTAAAGCCAGAGGACTGCTAAAAATCTTCCTAGCTATCCCACGTTAGGCCCAAGATTCTTCAGTGGCACTGTGGGATTTTCAGCTTCAGTAAACGGTGCAAATCGCTGAGTATAAGTACGATGGTTTTTGAATTTGCTAAGATTAAGTGTTTGAAGAACTAACATAACTTGAACTTTCATTTCGTTCATTCACAAGGGTTAATGAGCCTCTGTTCCTGGGAAGCTAGTCTACTGAAAAGCAAAAAGTTAATATATTTGTAAATTTTTATTTCTCTGTAGATAATCAGAATATTTAAAGTCGCCCCTTCCCCTCCCGTGGCTTGAACCCAAGCTCTTCATACTGCGTGACATCCTCAGGACTTTGAACTTTCTTTCGTATTTACTTATTTAGAAACAAGATTGAGCTACGCCCATACTGGGCTCGATATTGCTAGTCTCCTCCTTCACAGAGTTCTCCAGTCATGGTTGGTTCGAATGGTCTGTTTTTGGGTATGCAGTCTCCTGATAAATCTGACTCACACTCAATACTTCAGATTCAAGAATGAGGACAGAACCATTCTCCTCCTCAGTACTTGGAAGCAGCCCGTCTCTGGGCGGGAGAACTAATTCTGCAGAAGTAGCTTAGATGAAAATTCAGATAGAAATTACTGGCAAGTTTGTGATATGCTAGGGAGTAGGGTAAGCAGCTCACTAGCCTTTGGAAGAGCATGAGTTCCATTTAGTGTGGGCACTGCAGAAGATGTGATAAGGAAATTCCTGAATTTACCAATCGTTTTTAAAATGTGCTCTGTTTTAGAATACTGTGTTGACTTTTCAGGAAAGGAGCAAAGAATCTTGGTATCTGTCCTCAGAACTCATGGTCTGAGGTGGGATGGAAATGAGAATTGCTTTTGTATGTAGCTAATAGCCATAGAACCCAGAGTTTGATAAATGATAGCAGAAAACCATAAAGCACATCTTAACTATATTTCTTTATTGATCAAAAGGTTGTTGTGAAGATAAATGTTAACTATGTAAAGGTAATGTTGGACATATTGGACATAAAGGGCTCTTGTGAAGATTAAACATGTTATTTATTGGCTAGATGTTCAAAAAATAGATACTAATCAACACATAGATAATAAAAGTTAGCAACTTTTATAAAAATACAAAAGGAGGGGGCTTCCACATTAGCTCAGTTGCTTAAAGTGCCTTCTTGGGCAAACTTGGTCAGGTTCTGGGAACTGCAGTTCAATCCCCACCTCCACATGCTGCACCAGATCCAACCCTTAAGGCAGCCTGAACCAGCCAAAAAAAAAAAAAAAAACCAACAACAACAAAAACACAAAAGGAGCTGAAGATGTAGCTCATTGATACAGTGCTTGTCCCAACATACAGGAGGCCCTGGGTTCAGTCTCCAGCACTGTGAACACAGAGTGACACAACAAAAAAGATGGATAAATTTTCCAACCTGGCTCACCAGTAAATAATTCATGGAGAGTTTGCATTTAGGTTGACCTCTAAAGATAGATAAGATTTCCAGATCAAGATCATAACCATGAATTATCGTGTACATTGAGTAAATGATACAGAGATACATTTGGGAAGTGCCATTAGTTTTATGTACTTTTAATTTAGCTAAGGTTACTTATTTGAGGTTAAAGATGAGACATCTGGTCAAGTAGGTTGGAATTGCTTCTGATAAGAGTTTTAAATGTTATGATAAGGAATGAGGAATTTATGCTGGATAAAGGGGGAGTTCTTGGACTGGCTCAGCAATAGCTCAGCAAAGCGCCTGCTTAGGCAAGCTTAGGCAACCACAGGGACTGTGATTTGATCCCCAGCACCACATGCTGTGCCAGCTCCACCCCCAGGGTGGACCATAACATACAATAGATAAAGTTTAAAGGGGGAGTTCTTCTATATTTTTAGAATAGGGCATTGTTGTAATAAGAGTTGTATTTTAGAAATATACTATTATAGTGATGTTAAGGAGAAAGATCAATGAAAGATCATTTTTAGTAGTCTTTAAAAGAAGATTCACCAGTCATAGGGTAGTCCCAGCACTTAGAAAGCTCAGTGAGATAGGAAGATCACTGATTTTTAAGGCCAGCTTGGACTACAAAGTGAGTTCAAAGCCAGCCAGAAGAAGAAAGATTATTATTCAGTTGCAATAGTAGCAATGGGATTATAAAAGGAAAATAAAAATTAAGACTTTGAGGGGCATAGCAAGACCCTGTACCAATAAATAAATAAATTTTTTAAAAATCAAGACTTTGAGAGCCCACTGTGTACTGGATTCGATATTAGATGCTTTTTTTTTTTTTCTCTCGAGACTGGGGTTCAAACTCATGACCTTGCACTTGCCAGGTAGGCACTTGTGCCATGGAGCTGTCTCCCCAGCCCCTGATGTTAGATGCTTTGACTAAGCTACTTACTTAGAATTATACAGTGTTAGGTAGCAGCCAGAATCCCAGATTATACTTCTCTAGTGTTGAAGATCAGACCTTTTTCATCACACAGTATTGCTTCCCAATATAAAGAGAGTTATTGTTTTGCTCCCAGTCTGACTCTTGGTATCAAACTGCTCTTTTGTACCTGTACTTTAGCCTGAAAAAGATAAGAGTTCCTCCCCTCCCTCTTTAAATAAAGCTCACAAATGACACTGTCGTATGTTTTGACCTTTTAGTTTTTGCTAAATATGTAATATGTGATCTTCATAGAACTTTACAATTCTAATATCTATACCAGGTTCTCCGGCATGAAGAATTTGAAGAAGGCTGCAAAGCTGCATGTAATGGGTATAACACTTTGTATCTTAAAATGTCCTTTAAACTCTTGAATAACCTCAGATTAGTATAAGACTGTGGAATAGATTAAGAAAACAGTAAATTAAGGAGACCACTTGAGGAACACTGAAGAGACATCCTATATTTCTCTCCACTTTCACACATTTCTGATACACAAAGCTGTTCTCCAGCTCTTTAGATACCCGCCAGTTGTCCTACCATTTAATTCATTTCTGTACCTCTTTGGAGTTTATGTTAGATCCTACAAGCTAAAGGCTCAGTCCCACAAGATACCTCCATTTATGATGCTGATCACAAGTCTGAGCTATAAATTGAAGGGTTTTTTTTTTTTTAGGAATTTTTAAATTTTTATTTATTTATTTATTTATTTATTCTTGTTTCAGAACCTTTGTTTGTTTATTCACTCATTTTTATGGCCGGCTCAGCCCGCCCCAAGGGCAGGGCTGGCGCAGCTTGTGGTGCCGAGGATTGAACTGCGGTCCCTGAAGCCACCCAAGCTTTCCCAAGCAGGTGCTTTAGACCACTGAGCCATCCCGCCGGGCCCCTAAATTGAAGGTTTTGAGGCTTCCTAGAATTTGCCTGTTTGATGTGTGAAGAAATAAACTATGAAGTCAGGTTGGAAAACTGTCTTTAGGATTCAGTTCCCTCCTTTGAAGAAAATGTCAGTGAATCTTTCCCTTTAGTAAGTGCCAAACAAGCGATCTTTGGAACTTGTACCTGGGTCCCATGGGCACTATCCATTCCTATTTTCAGCCTCTTCTGGTCACCTCACCTTGTGAGGATTTATGGAACCAGAAAGGACTGCCCACTTATTTGTGTTCACAAGTGTTTTTGGGGGAGGGGAGCTGAGGTAGATTTTGTGTGGTCACTGGATTCATTTGCTTTGATTTTTCCAGGCCTTATGATGGGAAGTGGAGTAAAACAATGGTGGGCTTCGGGCCCGAGGATGATCATTTTGTTGCAGAGCTGACTTACAATTATGGCATTGGAGACTATAAGCTTGGCAATGACTTCCTGGTAATATTCTGCCCCGGGAGATTTTTGGCTGGGAAGATTTGTTTTAACTTAAAGTGAGGTTGGCTATCCATATGCAGAAGATTGAGTCAAGACCTATATCTCAGCATGTACTAAGCTAAAAGCAAAATTATTTTTTTATTTTAAAGAGTAAAAATAGCAGAAACAAAAAATAGAAAAAAACAGTAACAAGTCAGAGTACATATCGTACAGAATTTCAAAACAAGAAAAATTTAACAATGGTTGCCTTACATATTTTCATCATCAAATCAGTATAGATCAACAGACATAGGTATGTAAGACTGATCAAGCAATTAAACATTAACACTTTCAATAAACGTTAATTTTTTTTTATAAACTTTTTTTTTTTTTTTTTTTTTCCGGGACCAAGGTTCAAACTCATGACCTTGCACTTTCTAGGCAGGCACTTGTGCCACAGAGCTATCTCCCCAGCCCCAAACGTTAATTTTTTTATAATTCTTCCAAACATATTTTGTATTTAAGTCACTCTTCTAAAAACGTTAATTTTTTTATAATTCTTCCAAACATATTTTGTATTTAAGTCACTCTTCTAAAAAAAAAAAAAAAAATTAGAGGGGTTGAGAATGCAGAAAATGCAAGGTCCTGAGATTGATTCCTGGTACCGCCCAAAATTTATTTATTTCTTCTTTTTAGTCCTTACACTAGGGAGACTACACAATATTTGCATATGTAGGTCTGGTTTATTCCACATATGAGTATACGTTCAAGACACATCCACTTATATATGAAGTCTTCTAGTTTATCAT
The DNA here is from genome assembly GCA_004027025.1 of Myocastor coypus. Classification (NCBI taxonomy): domain Eukaryota; kingdom Metazoa; phylum Chordata; class Mammalia; order Rodentia; family Myocastoridae; genus Myocastor; species Myocastor coypus. The sequence goes on from PVJA010041665.1 coordinate 7,852, forward strand.
TCCTTATAGCTGAGTAATATTCCATTTTATGAAAATACCATATCTTTTTCAACCATTCTTCAGATGATGGGCATTTTGGTTGTTTCCAGGATTTAGTTATCACAAATTGTGCTGCTATAAACATAGGTGCACAGATATCTCTATGATATGATATTTTCAGTTCTTCTAGAAAAATTCCCAGTAGAGGAATACCTGGATTGAATGGGATTTCCAGCTCTAGTTTGTTAAGGAGTCTCCACACTGCTTTCTCTAATGGTTGCACCAGTCTGCATTCCTACCAGCAGTGGAGAAGGGTTCCTTTTTCCCCACAGCCTCTCCAACATTTGTTGTTGGTTGATTTCTTTATAGTAGCTATTCTTTCTGGGGTGAGATGGTATCTAAGTGTTGTTTTGATTTGCATTGCACAAATGGCTAGCAATGTGGAGCATTTCTTCATGTATTTATAGGTTTGTTGAATTTCTTTCTCTGAGAAGTATGTGTTCATCTCAGATGCCCATTTCTGGATTGTATCTTTGAATTTTGGGACTCTAATGGTTTTTAGTTCTTTAGAAGTTCTAGATAGAAGACCTTTGTCTGAATATTTATTTTTTTATTTTTTATTTTTTATTTTTTATTTTTTTGTCTTTTGAGACAGGGTCTTGCTATGCAGTTCAGGCTGGCCTTGAGCTCACTTTTGTAGCCCAGGTTGGTCTCGAACTCACACCCATCCTCCTGCCTCAGCCTCCTGAGTGCTAGGATTACAGGCATGTGCCACCACGCTCGGCTTTGTCTGAATATTTATTAGTTAAAATTTAGAATTTAAAATTTAGAATGAGAGTATAAACAAATCATCTCAAATAGGTAGCTGACTAGATCTTAAAAATTTGAAGAGATTATCTTTATTATTAAATGGATCAAAATTCACTGACATTCAAATTCTTGTCCTATGATATAGATTTATGAAGTTCTTAGTACTTGTAGAAGTAAATACCCCAAACTACTTTTTTTTTCTTTTTGAGACAGGGTCTCGCTATGCAGTTCAGGCTGGCCTTGAGCTCATTTTTGTAGCCCAGGCTAGTCTTGAACTTATACAAATCCTCCTGCCTCAGCCTCCCAAGTGCTGGGATCACAGGTATGTGCCACCACTCCCAGCTTTACCAAAACTACTGTAAAACTATTAGACCATACTCAGGAGACAGAGGCAAGAGGATCACTGAATGTTCAAAGACAGCCTAGGTTATATAGTGAGTTTAAGGACAGCCTGAACTGTATAGCAAACCTTGTCTCAAAGCAAGGGAGAGGGCCAGCAAGATAGACTAAGCACTTGCTTAGGCAAGCACAGGGGCCAGGGTTCGCTCCTGGCACCACATGCCCTAAATATGCTGAGTTAGTGATGGAGTCTGGGTGTGGTGGTGCACACCTGTAAAACCAGCAATAGGGAGGCTGAAAACAGGATCACTGAGTCCAAGCTGTATAGTGAGATCCTGCACTTAAAAAGAAAAAAGTGGGGGGATTACTAGAGCAGAAACTGAATGCCAGTTAACTCTGATCTCAGCAATAAAGGCAATAGGGTTTAGACTCCTTACCCTGTTCTTGAAGGATTATTGTGCTTGTACATGTAGATGATACTGTTGTTTGTTATAGGGAATCACACTTGCTTCCAGCCAAGCTGTCAAGAATGCCAAGAAGCTGGAGTGGCCACTCAGAGAAGTTGCAGAAGGAGTTTTTGAAATTGAAGCCCCAGGAGGATATAAATTCTATTTGCATAATCATGTTCTACCTCGGTCAGGTAATCCGGGTAGGCCTAGTGAAAGGCATTTTTGTTGGGAGGAGAGATAGCTAGGTTTCTCTCTATATATACAGTGGTCCCTCACTTACTATGGAGGTTACGTTCCAAACACCCCCACAATAAGTGAAAATCAGTGAAGTAGCAATGTTGTATTTATTTTAGTATTTATATATATTTTAAGGCTTTATAAACTCCACACTCAAATCTTTCCCAGACTTTCAAAAATGCATTTAATGTTAACTATTTTCTAAACTTGTAAACCTACATAATTTTAACAAATGTATACTGTACACTACTGCAAAATCTCACAGTATGGCAAAAAATCCATGATAAATAATTCAGGTTAATATTTTTTGAAAACCCATGAAACAGTCCACAAAAGTTGAGCCATGACATAGCGAGAGACTACTGCTATCTTTCTATATTGACGTAATATGTCCTTCTTGAGTCAGTGCTTTCTACCTTTCTCTGAGAAATTCTGTTCACATGTTAGAGCATTAGTGCATTGACTACAGAGGATGTAGATTGGTTTTGTTCTACTAGTAATGTAGCAGTAGATGACATCAAGCAAAGATAAACCCCTGTATAAGTGAGCAAGTGCGAAGGAACAAGGAGACTTGTATTGTGCGCCTGAACTTTGCTTTCAGCCTATATACTTTTCGGGTTTCCACAGTAACCACATTACCTCATTTTCAGGAATTTTACAAGAATGTTTATATTTCCCAGACACTGTTGACTTATCTGTCATGGGGCACTGTTGTTTAATGTTCGCCCTATTCCCCAAATTGTCTTATTTATGCAGATTTTATGACCCTGGTTTTCTCTAAGTGGGTTTATGGTTAGCTACATATTAGAGGGTAAGGGAGTGAGTTTGTCTGTAGTTTAAGATGAACTTAAGTGACCCTCCTTTAAAATAGAGTCTCCTTTGCCCCATGACACTCTTCCCTCAAGGAAGTATTTTCCTTTGCTAGGACATACATAGTCCTTTATCCTATTTGCCATCTCCTACCTTTACGACCATCATCTGTGCTGTGATCTATAACCTGTTTTTTTTTTTTTTTTTTTAATCCACTGAGGCAAGACCCAAAAGACAACAGCTGTCAGAATGGAGCCAGTTAGGCTGGTAACCAAGGAAATTAACCAGGAGTTCCAAATGAACAGTTTATATCAGCCTTTTCTTGTCCTCTGGGGCACCATGGCTTTATCTGCCATTCCAGACCATCCATCTTCAGACAAGAGGCCTAACCTTTGGGCAGAACAGAAGTAAAAGCAGGCAGGTTAATATATATAATCAGCCCACTGCAGAATCCAAGATGGGTCTGATGGCAGCCAGATCTTCACAGATCTGAAGGTCTCTCTGTGGCTGCCTGTTTCAGGATGCATCCACAATGTTTTTATGACCTGTTAACTGTGGTTAGGGAACAGTGGGTCAAGTTTCATACATCTTGTGGCTATATATATAAATACCAAGTTGAAGTAAAATCTGTATTAATTAAAATTAACTCCTTAAAAAACATAAATAAATTTTCTCCTTTCTGTCTACCAAGGCCATTAAATCTCCTCAGGATTTACCTTAGAACCAGTGAGGCATAGCACCTCAGTACTTGTATCAGTGTCAGCCATCAGGATGAGTCATGGCCAAGTTGCTTTCTGTGAAAGCTTGGGAAACTTTTTCTTTCCCCTGGTGACTCTTCCTACACATACTATACAGCATAGACTCACTTTCCTCTGTGGTTCCATAATCTTTCTGGTCAGAAAATCAGGAGGTCAACTGAGTTATAGGATGTTGCACCAAAGGTTCTCTTATATCCTGGGTCCTTATGGACCTTGGAGCGCCCGTACTGAAATACTGGCTATTCTCTTAGCCCATTGTATTTCTAACTTTTGGTCTTCAAATCTCACTTGTTGAACATTCAGAAGAAAAGGTTAATGAAATTACATTGTAGTGGGAGCAATGAACTTAATTATTAAAATTGTACCTTAACAACCTTGAAATACAAGTATAGCCAGAGGACTGTTATTCCATTCCAGCTGTGAGCATTCTAGTAGTTGAATCCCTGTAGAATGTTAACAGATAACAGTTATATAGTTTTACAGAGAAAATTTTACATTACATATAGCAATGTGGCAACAGTTATGATGACATTTTGTAATACATTTAGATCTCCATTTTGGCTAAGCATCTCTAAATGTAATGGCACATAACATCTGTATCATAAGTTTTGGTTAAAAAGTTACCATTTAACTGATGATCTCATGTTGGCTTGACATGAGCCTCTTAATTACAAATATCTAGAGCACAAGAGAATCATATGTCTAAATCTGAAAAAAAAATCACTATAAATAATCTCACTTTTACATTTTAGAATACTGTGCATTTGGAAGACATGAATACATTTAATACACCGTGATATTAGCAATAACAAATTGTCATTATTTTGTTGCTTAGTTTAGTTTTATACCAAGAGCATCTTTTAATCACAAAACCTAATTTTTTTCTTTGAAAACTTAGCCTTTTGGCAATAATCAATGCAAGCATATCACAATAATGTATTTTGAACGATAGTCTCTATAACCTTATATAAAGGCTATGAAGGCTCTTGTGGCTCCTTATTAATGAGCAAAAATGTAAATTTTTTTTATTTTTTTAAAGAATTTTTTTATTTTACGGGGCCCGGCGGGATGGCTCAATGGTTTAAAGTGCCTGCTTGGGGAAGCTTGGGCAGCTTCAGGGACTGCGGTTCGATCCCCGGCACCACATGCTGCGCCAGCCCTGCCCTCGGGGTGGGCTGTGCCGGCCATAAAAATGAGTGATTAAACAAACAAAGGTTCTGAAACAAGAAAATAAATAAATAAATAAATAAATAATTCTTTTTTAAAAAAAGAATTTTTTTATTTTATTTTTTTCTTGTTTCAGAACTTTTGTTTGTTTGTTTATTTATTTTTATGGCCGGCTCAGCCTACCCTGAGGGAAGGGCTGGCGCAACATGTGGTGCCGGGGATCAAACCGCTGTCCCTGCAGCTGCCCAAGCTTTCCTAAGTAGGTGCTTTAGACCACTGAGCCATCCTGCCCGGCCCCTAAATGTTATTCCAGATAGCTGCTTTTTATTAATCAATTGAAGTCCTGTCCAACAGTTTCTCCCCACCATAAGGGAACTCTGTTTAGTTGTCTTATAATGAAAATACAATGTCAGTACTTAACACATTGAATATGAGTAAATGACTCACAAATTCTAATGTGTGTACAACAATATGCATTACATTTATCATTTTGACTAGCTGGCAACCTTGGTAGAAGAATATCCTTAACTTAGATAACATTTATCTATAAACCTGGGCCACAGAGATAGCTCAGTATAATAGGTGTTGCTTGGCAAGCATAAAGTCCTGAGTTCGATCCCTAGTACCACCCCCCCAAAAAAAATTAATTTGCAGTCAAATGTTTTAAAATGCCAAAAATGGGGCCTGGCGGGATGGCTCAGTGGTCTAAAGCGCCTGCTTGGGAAAGCTTGGGCGGCTTTAGGGACCACGGTTCGGTCCCCGGCACCACATGCTGCGCCAACCCTGCCCCAGGGTGGGCTGAACCGGCCATAAAAATGAGTGAATAAACAAACAAAGGTTCTGAAACAAGAAAAAAAAAAATAAAAATAAAAAAAAAATAAATAAATAAAATAAAATAAAATGCCAAAAATGCAAAAAGAAGAAAAATGTACTGAGCTCAAGTAAAACAGCTGTTTACAAATTGGACAGAGACAGAAAAAACACACACAAGATAATTTGTTTGTAAAATCAGAGTGCATACAAATATATTTGGCCAAATTAAATTATAATAACCTTTTTTTAAGTTTATAATTATAAACAGAGTACTCAGAATTTTTGTAGGTCAATTAGCAGAGGGATAAGGGAAGGAGTTTATCTGCAATTTAAGTGACCCTCTTTAGTGGAGTCTCTTTTGCCCCATCATTAATGTATCTGTTTAGGAATCTTCCAGCTATAAATAACAGAAAACCTAACTCAAACTATTTTAATTTGTTCAAGGGCAATTTATTTATTTATTTATTTATTTTTATTTTTATTTTTATTTTTATTTTTATTTTTTTTTTATTTTTTTTTTTGGTCTTTTTGAGACAGGATCTCGCTATGCAGTTCAGGCTGGCCTTGAGCTCACTTTTGTAGCCCAGGCTGGTCTCGAACTCTCATCTATCCTCCTGCCTCAGCCTCCTGAGTGCTGGTATTACAGGCATGTGCCACTATGCCCGGCAGCAAATTTTTTTTCTGGAATCATCCAAACCTAATTTCCTGGTATACTGTACCTGCCCCTGAGCCAATCATTGGCAAGAGAAATGAGATTATCCCTATGTCAGGCGGCTACACCTCTTGAGCTGAGGTCAGTTTCCCAAACTCTAGTGCTGCTTTTCCATGTCTCTGCCAAAACATACAAAAGCAAGTGTGTGTATGCCCATGTGCTGAAGAGACAGGGCAGTTCTGCATGCCCTTTCACCCACTGAGCACGTGCCCATAAATGACCTGAGATGGAAGCCAAATGTTCCCCTACTTTCACCTCAGATCCCAATGCCGGTTTTGATTATAGGTTTAGCATTGCTTGTTTTTCATTTGGTACTCAGCAAAAGAAAGACCAAATTATTCTGATGTGGGTGGTCGGACTGGTCATGTGGTACTTACTGAGAAGTGGTATTTCTGTACATCACTGGAGACTTGAGAAATTTTTTTTTCAAAAAGTGGAAATTATATATATATATATATATATATATATATATTTTTTTTTTTTTTTTTTTTTTTTTTTTTTTTTTTTTTTTTTTTTTTTTTTTTAATTTTTATTTTATTTATTTATTTTTTTTGCAGGACTGGGGTTCAAACGCATGACCTTGCACTTGACAAGCAGGCACTTGTACCACGGAGCTATCTCCCTAGCACCTTGGAAATTATTATTTTATGTACTAACTTCTTTAAACCTTAACTTGTTCTGAGGCCCAGCAGGATGGCTCAGTGGTCTAAAGTGCCTGCTTACGAAAGCTTAGACAGCTGCAGGGACTGCGGTTCAATCCCCGGCACCACATGCTGTGCCAGCCCTGCTCTCAGAGCAGGCTGAGCCGGCCATAGAAATAAACAAACAAACAAACAAAAAGTTCTGAAACAAGAAAAAAAAAAACCTTAACTTGTTCTGTCTGTCTGTCTGTCTGTCTGTCTGTCTGTCTGAGGCATTGTCTCACTATTAGTTCAGTCTGGCCCTGAATTCACTTTGTAACCCAGGTTGGCCTCAAACTTGCAGCAATCTTCTTTCCTCAGCCTTCCAAGTGCTGAGGTTACGAGGCCCAGCTAAACCTTAACTCTTGCAATTAACTCCCATACATATTTTTCCATAGTTTCAATAATATTTCAGTGTGATCGAGTATCCATATTCTAAATATTCTGAGTATCATTCCTTGAAGCATCATCTTGGCACTCAAAATATTTCAGATTTTAGAATATTTTGAATTTCAGATTTTTGGATTAAGGATGATCAACCAGTAAAGTCTATACAAATTTTCCAAAATCTGAAAAACTTCAAAATCTGAAATACCTCAGACCCCAAATACTTTATTTAAGAGACATTCTACCTGAACTTAAAATAATGGAGAGTGCCTCAATCCTTTTTTTTTTTTGTCCTCCAAAATGGTAATGTCTTTGGAGCATTAAACTCCCATTGGTAATATAGTCAAATTTGTCAGGCTACCTGGCACCCATTCTTCCTTGGCATCACCCAGTCCTATGTAGTTTTACCTGATTTCCATTCCTGACCCTATTATTATTATCTCTTCAGACTTTGGGCAAACTAGAATTTGTTATTTTGAAATAAATTTTGTAATTTTGAAATAAATTGAATCTCCCAAGCAGAGGCATTTGTGAGCTCCTCCCAGCCAGGTATTATGTGTTGTAATACAACTTTTGTTCTTTTTAACAAATAATATTTTTTCACAAGTAGGCACACACATTATACATGTGTGTACATGTTCATACTTATACATAAAGCAAAAAATGAAGAGAGACTAGGCATGGTGGTGAATGCCTGTAATCCCAGCTACTTAGCAGGCTGAGGCAAGAGGATCTCATGTTTGAAGCCAGTCTGGCAACTTAGCAAGACAGTGTCTCAAAATAAAAGTTTTAATAAAATCAATGGGGAGGTAGCTTGGCCATCAAGTGTTTATTTTGCACACAGAAGGAAGGCCCTGGGTTCAATCTTCAGTAAGACACACATTTACAAGAAAAAAGAAAATAGCACTGTTAATGTTTTTAGAGTATATATTTCCATCTTTTATCCAAAAATATGTCTATATCCTTTAGTAAGCCACTCCATGAATTTCATTGCATTATTACATTGTAAGAAAACAGTTCTCTTCTGTTAAGTATTCATGTTGTACCTACAGTTTCACTGTTCTGGGCAATACTGTAATGAATGTCCTTGTGATGAAAGCCCTTCGTACATCCACAGTTACTTTTGGAATTGCTGCAAATAGACTTACTCTTTCAATGATGTATATTTTTATTTTTTTATTTTTAAATTTTTATTTTATTTTATTTTATTTTTTCTTATTTCAGAACCTTTGTTCATTCACTAATTTTTTATGGCCGGCTCAGTCTGCCCCAAGGGTAGGGCTGGCACAGCATACAGTGCCGGGTATCGAACCGCGGTCCCTGAAGCCACCCAAGCTCCCAAGCAGGCACTTTAGACCACTGAGCCATCCCGCCGGGCCCCAATGATGTATATTTTTAAAGTTTTTGATGCATTTTGTTATCATTGCACAAAAATGTACTAATTTGTACATTCCCAAGGATCACCCCCTATAGTTAACACTGCTGTCTTTTAAAATTACCAAAAGAATACACAAAAATATTTGCCAGCTAGATAAAAGATTATATATTAATTCTAATGTCTTTGACTATGAAATTAAATAATTTTTCAAATGTTTATTGACCATTCCAGTTCTTTTGTAAACTAGTTTGTGCCTTGTGGATACCCCTTGCCATGGTACCAGGTATAGAACTCAAGACCTTACACTTGCCAAGCAGACATTTGTGCCACTGAGCTATTTCCCCAGCACTGCCTTGTGGATTTGAATACTAAGGACTTTTTGTCCTGTGTGTTGCAAAAACGTTTCCCTGTTTGGTTGTTTACTCTAATTTTAATTGCAAATCCTCTTTTACCCCAATAGTAGGGATAAAACCAAGGGCTTTGTGCATGCTAGGCAAGGACTTTACCAATGAGCTACTTCCTGGCCCTATAATGCCTTTTTTGGTTTTGATGTCTAATGGTTTTCCATCTTATGTGATTAACCTAATAAACTAGGTTGTTATTGTTGCTGTTTGTTTTAAATCAGGAATTGAACTCAGGACCTTGTGCTTGCCAGGCAGGCCCTGTACCACTGAGCTGTATCTATTGCCAGCCCCTCTTTTTTTTCTTTTTAAAATAATTTTTCTATCAATGTCTCAGGTTAAGTAGTGACCACCTATGTTTATATTTTATTGGTTTCATTCTTTAAACTTAATTTTTTAACCCATCACGAATGTATTTTGCTATTTAATTCAGACAGGTTACCATTGCTTTCTTGTTTTTTGGTTTCTTTTCTTTTTTTTTTTTTTTTTTTTTTTTTTTTTTTTTTTTTTTTTTTTTTTTTTTTTTTTTTTTTTTTTTTTTTTTTTTTTTTTTTTTTTTTTTTTTTTTTTTTTTTTTTTTTTTTTTTTTTTTTTTTGAGATAAGTTTTTGCTTTGTAGTTTAGGCTGGCTTTGAACTCACAGCAATCTTTTTGCCTCAGTGCTGGGATTGGAGGCATGTCCCTGTATGCCCAGCTTTAGGGTCATTTTTTTTAAAGGATGTTTATTTATTTATTTATTTTTTATATTTTGGTGCTGAGGACTAACTCCAGCACTTCCATTTTGCTAGGCAAGCATCCTATCTCTGACTCAAATCCCCAGTCCCTTTAGTATCATTTTTTGAATAATATATCCTTTTTGCCGGGCGTGGTGGCTCACGCCTGTAATCCCAGCACTTGGGAGGCTGAGGCAGGAGGATCGCTGCGAGTTCGAGACCAA
>PVJA010041666.1:0-17759 GCA_004027025.1 Myocastor coypus
AAAAAAAAAAAAAAAAAAAAAAAAAAAAACATAGGTGCACAGATATCGCTATGGTATGATGTTTTCAGTTCTTCTGGAAAAATTCCCAGTAGGGGGATAGCTGGATTGAACAGAACTCCCAATTCTAGTTTTGTAAGGATCCTCCACACTGCTTTCCATAATGGTTGCACTAATCTGCATTCCCACCAGCAGTGGAGAAGGGTTTCTTCTTTCCCACAGCCTCTCCTGCATTTGTTGCTCGTTGATTTCTTTATGATAGCCATTCTTTCTGGGATGAGATGGTATCTAAGTGCTGTTTTGATTTACATTTCACGAATGGCTAGCGATGTGGAGCATTTCTTCGCGTATTTATAGGCTTGCTGCATTTCTTTCTCTGAGAAGTGTGTGTTCATCTCAGATACCCATTTTTGGATTGGGTCTTTGAATTTTGGGACCCTAATGGTCTTCAGTTCTTTATAGATTCTACATAGAAAACCTTTGTCCAAGTTCTGGTTAGTTAAAATCTTTTCAAAATTTGTAGGTTGTCTTTTCACTCTGTTAGTGATTTCCTTTGACATGCAGAAACTTCTTAGCCAGAGGAGGTCCCACTTGTTGATGCTTTCAAGTGTTAAACGTGCAATTTGATTTCTGTCCATGAACTTTTTGCCTCGTCCAATGTCTTAGAGATTTTCTCCCACTTTCCCTTCCAGGACATTTAATGTTTCACTTTTAATATTTAGATCTTTATAGAGTCTCAGCCTCGCCGCCACCGCCCAGAGACCACTGCACCTGTCCATCCACCGCCACCCACCTGGGACACACATCATCCAGGCATCGATAAAAACGCGCTGGTGCAGAAGGCCAAACTGGCTGAGTAGGCTGAGCGATATGATGACATGGCAGCCTGCATGAAGTCTGTAACTGAGCAAGGCGCTGAATAATGAGAGGAACCTTCTCTCCGTTGCCTATAAAAATGTTGTAGGAGCCCGTAGGTCATCTTAGAGGGTTGTCTCAAGTATCGAGCAAAAGACGGAAGGTGCTGAGAAAAAGCAGCAGATGGCTCGAGAATACAGAGAGAAAATTGAGACTGAGCTAAGGGATATCTGCAAAGATGTACTGTCTCTTTTGGAAAAGTTCTTGATCCCCAATGCTTCACAAGCAGAGAGCAAAGTCTTTTATTTGAAAATGAAGAGAGACTACTAACGTTACTTGGCTGAGGTTGCTGCTGGTGATGACAAGAAAGGGATTGTGGATCAGTCACAGCAAGCATACCAAGAAGCTTTTGAAATCAGCAAAAAGGAAATGCAACCAATGCACCTTATCAGATTGGGTCTGGCCCTTAGCTTTTCTGTGTTCTATTATGAGATTCTGAACTCTCCAGAGAAAGCCTGTTCCCTGGCAAAGACAGCTTTTGATGAAGCCATTGCTGAACTTGATACATTAAGTGAAGAGTCATACAAGGACAGCATGCTAATAATGCAATTACTGAGAGACAACTTTACATTGTGGACATCAGGAGATGAAGCTGAAGCAGGAGAAGGAGGGGAAAATTAACTGGCCTTCCAACTTTTGTCTGCCTCATTCTAACATTTACACAGTAGACCATTTGTCATCCATGCTGTCCCACAATTTTTTTTTTGTTTACGGTTTATGACAGGTTTATGTTACTTGTATTTGAATTTCTATATTTCCCATGTGGTTTTATGTTTAATATTAGGGGAGTAGAGCCAGTTAATATTTAGGGAGTTACCTGTTTCCATCTTGAGATGGCCAGTGTGGGGAAGTGGAATTTTTATACAAGTTACAATTGTTCGGCATAGTACTTTTGGTACATTATGGCTTCATAAAGGCCAGTGTTAAAACTGCTTCCATGTCTAAGCAAAGAAAACTGCCTACATATTGGTTTGTCCTGGTGGGGAGTAAAAGGGATCACTGATTCCAGACACAGGTGTACTTATTGTGGGTACTTTAAGGATTGGAGTGCCTCTGAGGCTGAGGTAAAGACAGATACCCCATGGGTCCCCATGTTTTCTGTATGTTTAGAATTACGCTAGCTGGGCAGGGGAGAGATAGCTCAGTAGAATAAGTGCTTGCCTGGCAAAACACAAGCACCTGAGTTCAATTCCCAGTCCCACAAAAAAAAAAAAAAAATCTTCTAGAATAATGCTAGCTGTTTGATTTTTGTAGATGGCTTTTATCAGGTTGAGTTAGAGTTAGAATAAGTGCTTGCCTGGCAAAACACAAGCACCTGAGTTCAATTCCCAGTCCCACAAAAAAAAAAAAATCTTCTAGAATAATGCTAGCTGTTTGATTGTTGTAGATGGCTTTTATCAGGTTGAGTTAGAGGCCCTCTATTCCAATTTTCTGTAGGACTTCGAACATGAATGAGTGTTGGACTTTGTCAAAGGACTTTTCTGCACCAATTGAGACTATCATGTGATTTTTGGTCTTCGTTCTATTGATATAGTGTATTGCATTTATAGATTTGTGTATATTGAACCATCCTTGCATCCCTGGAATGAATCCTACCTGGTCGTGATGTATAATCTTCTTGATGATTTGTTGTATACTAATGGCTAGGATTTTAACTCAGAAATTTTACATCTATGTTCATGAGAGAAATTGGTCTGTAGTTTTCTTTTTTAGTTACATCTCTTTCTGGTTTGGGTATCAGTGTAATACTTACCTCTAGGAATGATTTTGGAAGGATTGCTTCTTTTTCAATTTCATTGAAGAGTTTGAGGAGTATTGGCATTATATCTTCTTTAAATTTCTTGTAGAATTCAGAGGTGAATCCATCATTCCCGACGTTTCTTTGTCGGTAGGCTTTTTATTACATTTTGTATTTCATTGGCTGTTATTGGGTTGTTGAGAGTTCTAATATTTTCTTGATTCAGTTTTGGTAATTTGTACTTTTCTAGGAATCTGTCCATTTCATCTGTGACTTCAATTCTGTCAGAGTATCTGTCAGAGTAAAGATTCTCAAACTAACTATTATCCTCTGTATCTCTGCTGGGTCTGTAGTAATTTCACCCTTTTCATTCCTTATTGCTTGAATTTGAGTCCTTTCTTTCCTCTTTTTGATGAGGTTAGCTAGGGGCTTATCAATCTTATTTAATCCTTCGAACAATCAGCTTTTGGATTCATTAATTCTTTGTATTGTTTTCTTTGTCTCAATTGAATTGGTTTCTGCTCTAATCTTCATAATTTCCTCCCACCTTTGGGCTTTGGATTTCATTTCTTCTTCTGTTTCTAGTCACTTTAAATGTTGCATAAAATTGTTTATTTGTTCGCATTGTATTTTCTTAATGTGTGAGTTCACAGCTATAAATTTCCCTGTAAGAACTGCTTTCATTGCATTCCACAAATTCCGGTAGGCTGTGTTTGAATTTTCATTAAATTGTAGATACTGTTTAATTTCTTCTTTAATTTCATTTGTAACCCACTGGTTGTTGAGAAGAGTGTTGATTAATTTCCATGTAGTCCTGGAATTCCTATCATTTCTTTCATCATTTATTTTCAATTTGATTGCACTGTGGTCACATAATATGCATGGGATAATTTCTGTTTTCTTGCATCTACTTAAGCATGTTCTATGTACTAATATGTGGTCTATTTTAGAAAATGCCCCATGTGCAGTTGAAAAAATGTGTATTCTGAAGTGGTTGGGTGGAACACTCTATGCATGTCAACTAATTCCAGTTGTTTCACATTCTGCTTCAGCTCTCCTACTTCTTTGGTAAGTTTTTACCTGCTTGACCTATCTTTTTCGGGTAAGAGAGTGTTGAGGTCACCTGTTAAGATTGTGGTATTGGAAACTGATCTGATGATGCAAATATGTAACATAACCATTGTTAAATTTAAACAATAAAAAATTGAAACTTAAAAAAATAAATGGAAAAAAAGAAGATTGTAGTATTGGATATAAGATTTTTCATGTCCATTAAGGTTTGTTTTATATAGCTTACTGCTCCCATGTTGGGTGCATACATATTTATGAGTATTACCTCTTCATCATGAATTTTTCCCCTAACTAGTATGTAGTGGCCTTCTTTATTTCGTTTTATCAATCTTGGTTTGAAGTTTAGACTGTCTGCAAACAGGATTGCTGCCCCTGCTTTTTGGGGGGGGGGGTGCTGGAGAATGTAGTATTGTTTTCCAACCTTTAACTTTAAGCCTGTGAGTTCTTTATGAATTAAGTGTGTTTCTTGTATATAGCATATTGTTGGGCTCTGTTTCCTTATCCACTCTGCCAGTCTACTTCTTTTAATTGGAAAATTGAGTCCATTTACATTGATGGTTATAATTGAAATGTATTGACTTATGGTTGACATGGCTCTTATTTACTACTGTTTACCAATTTTTCCTCCTATGTTTAGTTGGTTACCCTATTTGGTGGGATCTTTCTGTTCTCATTTGTTGAATTTGGATTGTTTTGGTGCCTCTCTAAAATATTTGTTAGAATATCATGCAGCGTTGGCTTTGATGTCATGAAATACTTTAGTTGTTCCTTGTCATGGAAATATTTCACTTCTCCCTCATACTTGAAAAAGAGTTTTGCCGGGTATAGTAGTCTGGGCTGAAATTTGTTTTCATGGAGGACTTGAAGCACACTACCCTTTGCTCTTCTTGACTTCATGGTTTGTGAAGAGAAATCCGCTGTTATTCTGATGGGTTTTCCTTTAAATGTGATCTGTTTCTTTTCTCTAGCAGCTTTTAGTATATTATTCTTCAGCTGGATTTCTGGTATCTTGACTATTATATGTCTTGGTGTGTTTTTATTCGGGTATATGTTATTTGGAGTTCTGTATTCTTCAGTTAACTGAATGTCCAATTGTTTTTTCACATTTGGGAGTTTTCTGCTATTACTTCTGCCCATATTCTTTTTATATCATTTGTATTGACTCCTTCTTTCTCATTGATTCTTATTAATCTCACGTTGTTCAATTTTGCATCATCTTGCAAATGTTGAATTCTTTTTTCCTGCATTCTAGCTGTTTTTAAAAGATCCTTTTGTTACTCTTTCACTGGCGCAACTGTGTCTTCAAGATCTGAGACTCTATCTTCACTTTCGTTCATATTGCTCTGCCAACTTGTGATCGAGATTTTATTTTCTTGTATATCTCTTTGAAACTGTTTCATGCGACCTATTTCTTTCCTATATTGTTCCGTCAGGGACTCCATCATTTTTCTATTCTCCTCTAATTTTTTATCGATGTCTTCTTTAGTAGTACTGAAGTCTGTCATTATGGTTATCCTTTCTCTCTCTAATTCAGAGATTATTTCTGTTCTGTTCTCCTCTCCACGTTTCTGTAGTTGTTCCCCTACTTGGGATGCTATTGATTTAGACATGTCTTTGTTAACTTTAGATATTATTTCTGCTCTGAAGTCCTCTATACATTTCTCCAGCCGTTTTTCCACTTCTTGTATTTCCTTTTTTACTTCAGATGTTATCTCTGATCTCAGTTACTCTATAAGTTTCTGCACTTGTCTGTCTGCCTCAGATGCTACCAATTCAGATGTTTCATCTGTATGATTCCCATTTTCTTCCATGGTAATGTCTCCTGTATTTGATTTGGGTGGGCTCAGGCCCTGAGATTGCATCCTACTCCTTGTTGTTATCATTTTGTATGGGAGCGACCTCTGCACTTTGGTGGCATTATGCTGTTAGTGTCTATGGGCCTTTGGTCCTGAGCCTCCAAGTTGGTTCCCCTATAGAAGTTTCTGGCTCCATGTCAGAGGTTGGGCTGCTGGCTGCTGTGAAGCCCCATGGGTCTGGTCTGTAGGTGGAGGTAGAGCTTTGGAATTGAGGAGTCCTGGTAGGCTCGTGGGCCATATGGGTTGCCAGAGAAGATGTATGATGGGTTCGGTAGTGGAACTTGGGCAGGAGGGGTTCAGAAAAAAGGGAAAGGGGAAGAGCAAGGCAGGCCCATGCTCCTGATCCAGTGTGTGTGCAGGCCTGGTGGGCTGGGGACTGGGACAGAAAGTGAGGCGCGGGAACACAAAAGAGGAGCAGAGGGGCAGAGGCACCTTACCGGGCAGGTGTGGGGGCCTGGCGGGCTGGGGACTGGGACAGGAGGATCCATTTTTTAAAGAGGCTATATTTCTTCCAGTAAGTGTGTTTGATAAGTTGGCTGAGTGTATTTGTATTTGCTTCTGCATCTTCTAATCTATTCCATTGATCCTCAGGTCTATTATTGTTATTATTATTATTATTATTATTATTATTATTATTATTAATTATTGCAATACCATTCTGTTTCTATTGCTACAGCTCTGTAGTAGAACTTTAGATCAGAAATTGTATTGCCTCCAGCCCTATCTTTGTTGCCCAGGATTTTCTTTGCAATTCTGCATCTTTTTTAGTTCCAAATAAATTTTATAAATGATTTCTCTGGGTCTGTGAAGTGTGTTGATGGTATTTTGATAGGAATTACATTAAATCTGTACAACAGTTTAGGGAGTACAGATATCTTCACAATATTGATTCTTCCTATCTAGGAGCAGGGGATGTTGTTCCAATTTCTGAAATCCTCTAGTATCTTCTTTCACTGTACTGTAGTTTCTATTTAAAAGGTCTTTTACCTCTTCAGTTAGGTTAATTCCCAAGTATTCCATTTTCTTCAGTGCTATAATAAAAGATATTGTTTCTCTAATTTTTCCTTCAGTGTGTTTGTTATTTGTGTAAAGGAATGCTATTGACTTTTGTGTGTTGACTTTGCATCCTTCTATGCTACTGAATTTTTGTATTAACTCTAGGAGCTTCTTGTTGGAGTTCTTTGGGTTTTCCAAGTAGATTATCATGTCATCTACAAATAATGATAATTTAACTTCTTCTTTACCATTTCTTATTCCTTTTATTTATCTCTCTTGTCTAATGGCTGTAGCTAGTAATTCCAGAACTATATTGAATAGGAGTGGGGAGAGAAGATATCCTTTCCTTGTACCTGATCTCAGAATAAAAGACTTCAATTTTTCCTCATTTAGGATTATGTTAACTGTTGGACTGTCATTTATGGCTTTTATCAGTTTGAGGTAGAGGCTCTCTATTTCAATTTACTGTAGGACTCTGAACATGAATGAGTGTTGGACTTTGTCAAAAGCCTTTTCTACATCAATTGAAGCGATCGTGTGATTTTTGGCTTTGGCTCTATTGATATAGTGTATTACACTTATGTGTTTCTGTATATTAAACCATCTTTGCATTCCTGGTTTGAATCCTACCTGGTCATGGCGTATAATCTTCTTGATGATTTGCTATATTCTATTGGTGAGGTCTTTATTGAGGACTTTTGCATCTATGTTCATCAGATAAATTGGCCAGTAGTTCTCTTTTTTAGATGCATCTCTCTCTGGTTTTGGTATTAGCGTACTTGCCTCTAGGAATGATTTTGTGAAGATTGCTTCCTTTTCAATTTCATTGAACAATTTGAGGAGTATTGACGGTTATGTCATCTGTAAATTTCGTATAGATTTTAGTGGTGAATCCATTGGGTTCTGAACTTTTCTTTGTCAGTAGGCTTTTTTGTATTTCTTTAACTGTTACTGAGTTCATGAATGTTCTTCTATCTTCTTGATTCAGTTTTGATAATTTGTACCTTTCTAAGAACCTGTCCATTTTAATTGTGTCTTCAATTCTGTGAGAGTCAAGATCCTCAAAGTAGTTATTAATGATCCTCTGAATCTCTGCTGAATTTGTAGTAATTTCACACTTTTGATTCCTTATTGCTTGAATTTGAGATCTTTCTTTTTTTGTTTTGATGAAGTTAGCTAGGGGATTATTAATTTTATTTAATTTTTCAAAGAATCAAATTTTTGATTCATTAATTCTTTGTATTGTTTCTTTTATCTCAATTGAATTAATTTCTGCTCTAATTTTTATAATTTCCTCCTCTCTTTGGGCTTTTACTTCTGTTTGCTCTTCCTTCTCTAGTCAGATTAGGTGCTGCATGAGAGTATTTAATTGTTCCCATTCTGATATCTTAATGTGTAAGCTCAGAGCTATAAATTTTCCTCTAAGAACTGCTTTCTTTGCATCTCATAAATTCTGATAGGTTATGTTTGAATTTTTGTTAAATTGAGATACTGTTTAATTTCATCCATCGGTTGCTAAGAAGGGCGTTGTTTAATTTCCATGTATTTCTGGGGTTCCTGTGTTTTGTTTTGTCATTTATTTCCAGTTTCATTCATAAGATAACATGCATGGGATAATTTCTCTTTTCTGGCATATACTTAAGCATGGTGTATGCACTATTATGTGGTCTGTTTAGAAAAATATACCCTGTGTAGGTGAAAAATATGTATTCAGAAGTGGCTGGTGGAACACTCTGTGTATGTCCACCAACTCCAGTTGTTCCAAGTTCTGGTTCAGTTCTGGTCCTTCTTTGCTAATTTATTGTCTGCTTGACTTATCTTTTTGAGATAAAGGGATGCTAAGTTCTCCTGTTAAGATTGTGGCATTGAATATTGGATTTTTCATGTAATTTAAGATTTGTCTTATATAACTTGCTGCTCCTGTGTTGGGTGCATACATATTTATGAGTGTTACCTCTTCATCTTATATTTTTCCCCTCACTAGTGTGTAGTGAATTTCTTTATTTCATTTGTTCAGTCTTTGCTTGAAGTTTAGACTGTATGCAAACAGGATTGCTACCTCTGCTTCTTTTGAGGTGCTCAGGCATGTGCAATTGCTTTCCATCCTTTAACTTTTAATCTGTGTTTCTTTATGAGTTATATGTGTTCTTCTTTGCAGCATACTGTTGGATTTTGCTTCCTTACCCATTCTATCAGTCTATTTCTTTTAGTTGGAGAATTGAGTCATTTACATTGATAGTTATAATTAAAATGTATTAACTTATGATTGACATATCTTTTACTTACCGCTGTTTACCATTTTTTCTCCTGTGTTTAATTGGTTGCTCTACTTGGTGGGTTCTTTCTATTGTCATTTGTCGAGTTTGGCTCATTTTGTCGTTTCTAAAATATTTTTTAGTAGTCTGTGTAGTGTTGGCTTTGACATCATGAAATTCTTTAGCTTCTCCTTGTAGTAGAAGTATTTCACTCCTTGCTCATACTTGAAAGAGAGTTTTGCAGGTATACCAGTCTGGGCTTGAATTTGTTCTCATGGATGACTGAACCACTCTGCTCCATGCTCTTCTTGAATTCATAGTTTGTGAAGAGAAATCTGCCATCATTCCAATTGGTTTTCTTTTAAATGTGATCTGTTTCTTTTCTCTAGTAGTTTTTTGTGTATGATTCCTCTGCTGGATGTCTGGGATCTTGAGTACTATATGTTTGGATGTACTTTTAGTCACGTTAATGTTATTTGGAGTTCTGTATACTTCAATTACCTGAATGTCCAATTGTTTTCTCATATTTGGGAAGCTTTATGCTGTTACTTTGTATTGACTCCTTCTTTCTTGTTGATTCCTATTAATCTCACGTTGTTCATTTTTTGCATCATCTTGCAGATGTTGAATTATTTTTTCCTGTGTCCTAGTTGTTTTTAAGAGATCCTTTCTTATCTTTTCACTTGCTGTGACCGCATCTTCAAGATATGAAACTATCTTCACACTTGCATTCATACAGTGTTGCCAGCTTGTGATAGAGATTTTATTTTCTTGCATATCTCTTTGAAGTTATTTCATCAATCTATTTCTTCCCTTTATTGCTCATTCAAGGAATCCGTCATTTTTCTATTCACCTCTAATTCTTTTCAATGTCTTCTTTAGTAACATTGAAGTTTTTTATTATAGATATCCTTTCTTTGCCTACTTCAGAGATTATTTCTGCTCTTATCTCTTCTCTACCTTTCTTAGTTGTTCTCCTACTTTAGATGCTATTAATTTAGACATGTCCTTTTTAGTGCATAGGTTATTTCTGGTCTGATTTCCTCTATTCTTTTCTGCAGTTGTTTTTCCACTTCAGAGTCTATTAATTCATGCATTTATTTTTTCACTTCAGATGTTATCTCTCATCTGAGTTCCTCCGTACATTTCTGCACTTGTCTGTCTACCTCAGATGCTACCAACTTAGACATTTCAGCTACATAATTCCCGTTTTTTCCCATGGTAGTGTGTCCTGTATTTGTTCTTGGTGGGCCCAGGACCTGAGATTGTATCTTGTTCTTACTCTTTGTCGTTTTGTATAGCAGTGACCTCTGCACTTTGGTGAAGTTATGCCATTTGCACCTATCTAAATTTGGGTCCAGATCCACCAATCTTGATCCTGTTTGATGTACCTGGCTGGGACTGGCAGCTATATTCAGCTTCTCCCTGCTGCAGCTTTTGGAAGAGAGCCCATTGTGCTTCTCTGGCAAGATTCTCAGTTCCTGGACTAGTTGGTAGGCTCTAACCCCCAGCCTCTCTGTAGGGAATATTGCTGCAAGGTTCTACAGCAGATGCCAGAGCTGGGTTCTCAGTGAGGAAGAAGTTCTGGTGGCAGGAGGTGCAGGCCTAGTGCTCATGTCTATGCTCCCACTATCACAGGTTGCGGGCAGGAACAGTGTTCTGATGGCAGTGTGAGTGGCACACAGCTGGAGAGGTCCTACTTGGGTGCTGGCCTGCTCAGTCAACGTGACTGAGTGGGTGTTTAGTTCCAGTGGCTAGAGGGGTGGGCCCTCATACAGGTGGAGAGGTTCTACCTGGGCGCTGGCCCAGTTGATAAGCATGTGTGGTTGCAGGCAGAGTTTTGGTGCTGGCCAGAGGAGTGGCACACACAGGTGAAGAGGTTGTACCTGAGCGCAGGTATGGTCGGTCAGCCTGGGTGGTCAGTTGCAGAGATACAGTGGCTGGATGGGCTGGGGGTGCACAGGCAGAGAGGTCCTACTAGGGCTTCTGCTGGGTTGGGCAGTGTGGCTGGGCAGGATTGAGTCCACTTTGATACAAGATAGCTTCATAATCTTAGCCATGTTTCTAGTTTTTATTGCCCAATCTAATTCTCCCTTAAAAACAAACAGAAAAACTAAGTGTAATGACTGGTTTGTGTCTCTGTGTATCCTGGGGAGAAATGACATCAGGAATAAGGAAAATAAGAACTGGGTCAGGTGGTGGCCCATTTACCTAATTGGCAAAGGACCCAAAGAACAACACTGGGACATTTATTTAGACCCTTGCAAGGCCAGTTTCAGGAGATACAAGATTGTCTAGTGACTAACAACCAAAATTGTCAAGGTAGGATGTTTTTCTCAAGACTGAGGTAGCTTGACTGCTTTAAGCCCTGGGATCTTGTTCTTCCTTCCCACATAGGATCAATTTTCAGCTTCAACCACTACCAAAAAAGAAGCTAGATTTTATCACTATTTTGTTAACTTTAACAAGAATCCCTTTAATATCATGAAACTAATAGCCCGGATCCGGAGACTCCTGAGCTTATTCTCCATACCTAATTGGAATTCCACATCCCTAGGATGTTTATTTATAGCAACTAAGCATCATATCAATGAATTGTTTGAAGGCATGATCATTATTAATAAAAATAAGGACCAAAAACTCATCTTTTAACAATTGCATTTAATTTTTCAAAATATGGAACCCATGGAAGTCTTTGATGTGGAAATATTTGAGGCACATCTTTCATATTTGTGTCTAGCCAAACAAATTCTGCTGCAGCACTTATGTACCTTCTTTATTCTCTTGCCTATGTAGTGAACATTTAAATAGTACTTGTCTTAGTTACTTTTCTCTTGCTGAGACAAAATACCTGATGGCCAAAGGGGAGGAAAAGTTTATTCAGCACAGAGTTTGTAAGGGTGACTGCTCATAACTGGCTGGCTCCAAGGTAGGGCAGCACATGGCAGGGTGTAACAGCTCATGGCAGTGAAGGCAGCAAAAGCAACAACAGAGGAGAGCAAGCCCTTTCCTTCTCTTATGTTGTATTCAGGCTGCCTGCCCTAGGGCAGGTGTAGTGTTCAAACCCTTAATCCCTGTACTAGACCACAAACCACACACTCTAGATTTAATCATTAGGGACACCTGCAGTGAGACTTCTTCTTCTGCCACATGTTATAGCACATGGTAAGAAAGAAAGAGCAAGAGACAAATAGGGATTTCAGGTAGCTACAGGGAACAAAAGACCAGGAGGCAGCAAGAACCTTAGAATTTATTGATTCAGGGGGGAATTATCATTTGGCTCAGGGGTTGGTGGTGACTTTAAACTAATGAGGATCTTGCCCAGGAGTGTCTTTTGTCTTAGTGATCTTAGTCTTAGTAGATGGGGGAGGATCACCTACCCATAAGGAAATAAGAGGAAATCTCAAAAGGATGATACCAATAATCTCAAGCCTCCATTCATTCCTTAGGGAAGAATGTAAAACTAGCCATTGTGAATTTATGGTTCACAATAAGCCACCTCTGAAAGACTCAAGCCCCTACATGAGATTTGGAGGCGACATTCAAACATAAACCGTAACAGTACTTAATTTATCTCCCTCCTCACTAGTATTCTTTCTGACTTTTTTTTTCTCTCCAATGATTAGTGTTTAGGTCATATTGAGATATCCATCCAAGCCACACGCACATAGGTGGAGAATTTCGAAGGTAGTTTGAAGGGTGTGTTATTCTGGTATAAAGTATGTGTGATTATCAGATTACTCTACTCATTGGTTTAGCATAGCTCTGGATGTGGATAATGGGAGTGGGTGCGAGTATGGTTGCCATTAGGCAGGCTCCCTCTGCTGCTTGCTGCTTTGCTACCTTCTTCCTGCCTTGTCATGCCACTCGCTTTGGAGTCAGCCAACTATGGGCTGAAACCTCTATAAATTGAAATAAACGTTTTCTTTTTCTACCTTTGGGTGCCAGGTACTTTGTCTCAGCAATGGAAAAATAGCTGAGATTGTTCATAAGGAATTGGCATTTCCTTATGTGCAGCTCACTAAGGATAAAATGAAATAATTTCTCTGGAGGCCCTCGAACATTGTAAAATTTAGTAAGTACAAGTTGAAATTATTATTATTGATAACCATTTCAACAAGAAAGGAGGAAGGTATATGGTGAATCGTTTTACTCAAACTTGTCACCCAATCTGTTTTCATCATAGCCTTGTTTTCTATGAAAAACTCTTAGAAGTAACTGTAAGACAGAATTTTTCATTGTTCATGAGAGAATCATTTACAGTTGGTGAAAGTGCACACATGTACCTGGAAGGTGGGACCTGGGAGGATTTGCTTTAGAGTGACTAAAGTGTCTCCAAACATACCAAACTGAATTCAACACACTTTCTTGACAAAATGATAGGAGATTCAGAGGTAAGGTGTATCGGTCACTTTCCAGTCACCAAAACAAAACCCCTGACACCTTCTGCTTAAAGGAAAAGAGCTTTATTTTGTCTCATAGTTTCTAGGGGTTCAGTCTATGAACTGCTGGTTCCAAGGCAGAAATGGTATGGTAGGAGGGTACAGCTAAGGAAAACTACTCACACCATTGCAGCCAGTAAAAGGGGGAATGGAGAGAGGAAAGGAGGGAGGGAGAGACAGACCAACAGAGACAGAGACAGACAGACAGAAAGAGAGACACAGAGCCTGACACAAAGAGACAGAGAAAGAAAGAAAGAGAGGAGCAAAAAGAACAGGAGTAGGAGGAGAAAGAAGAAAATAGAAGAAGGAGAAGGAGAAGAAAACAGAGGGAGGAACTGGAGGAGGAATAAAGGGAGGAAGAAGAGGAAAAAATGGACAAGGGAGAGGAGAAGGGAGAAGAAAAACCATTACTACCACCCTGACTTGTAGACAAGAAAAGATCATATCATCTGATGCCACATCCCCAGCAAGACACCTTTGCTATTAGGCCTCACCTCCAGCAGCTTATTCAGTTATGATCTCATCCATGGCACTTCCACGATCCCACCACCTTCTAAAAGCCCCCCTCAGAACACATGAGACTTTGGAGAGTAAAATGTCAACGCTTCTCAGAGAAGAAAGGAAAAATAGGGAAGATGAGAAAAAGGGAGAGAAAGTACGAGCCAGTTTCCAGATACTATACAGTTTTTTCCTAGGTCCCTCAACAAGCCTACAGAGCAGGAAGAAGGAGAGCAATTGTCTAGATCTCCTGGTGTTGTTTTCTTCTTATTTACTTCCCATATTCCCCAGATAGCAACTGAACAAAAACAAGAGGATCGATGCAGTCCACACAGTCTTCCATCATACAGAGCACAGAGCAAAGGAATAGAATTAAAGGGAAGAAAGGGAAGCAGAGAGAAGCAGTAAAGAGCTATCCATCAAAGAGGTTTCTTCAGTGCTGTCAGCATTTTGAAAAGGTATCTGCACTTTCATATTTATTGCTGCACTATGTACATCAGCCAAGATGCTGAACCAACTCAGTACCCATTGACAGTTAAGTAAACAAGGAAAATATAGTATATATCTATATGCACTGAAATATCATTCAGGCATTACAAGATAAGATCTTGTCATTTTTAGTAGCAAGGATGAGCCTGAGGTCATCATGTTATATGAAATAAGACAGCCAGAGGAAGATAAACACTACAACATCTTTGATCTGGTGGATATGGAAAATACAGTGGTGGTTATAGGGGCTGGTTGAGGTTTGAAAATATATACAAAGCCACAGATTACAGCAATAAGTTCCAGAGTTCATTACACAGCAGGGTGACTACAGTTAACGATAATACACTGTGTATTTCCAACTGCTGGGAAAGAGACTTTCGAATGATCTCACCAAAATAGTGATGACCACTTGAGGCAGTGGGTATACCCATTACTCAGACTGGACTACTGTGCACTGGAAACATTTCTATACCCCTGCGTACCCCATAAGGGCATAATTATTTCGTATCAGTTGAAAATTACAAATTAAAGAAAAATTCCATGTACTGCTTTGCAACACCTAAGACAGAAGAAAAAAGGAAAGCAGGCAAAAAGAAAGAGTGGGGGATAGAAGCCCTGTGCACTAGGGTACACTTCTCCATGACCGCAGCCTTATGCCCCAAGTCATAGAAGGCTTAGTGCACCTCTTTTTTTTCTTCTGGGAGTCCTCACAAGGTCCCTTCCTCTAGCTCTTTTCTGAGGGCTTCTGCTTTAGCAAGGAATCATAAACATCACCACTTCTTTTCTGAGGAGTTAGTTGGTGACTATTTTAAAATATGAGGACTCCCAAGGCTACTGGATTTTCAACAGAGCAGTCTGGAGGAGCCTCAGAGGGGCATATTAATGAATTCAAACATTTAAACTCTTGAGAACATAGAAAGGCCATGTTAAACCTTCATATATTTGCCTGACAAGCCTGATGCCAGGAGATTTTAACAATATACAGAGAAGCTGTTGCAATATTTTTCAGGAGGTGACTGATGAACCTGCTGATGGGAAAGGCATTCTTCTGCAGAGGGTTCCCTCCAAATCAGAGGTCTTCCTGGTCTTTCCCTTTTGAATGCCCTGTGAGTCAGCCAGCAAGCATTTGCCATGTGCATTAGAAGCATTAGACCTTCTAGAATATGCTATGCTCAGAGATGAGGGACAACCAAACTATGTGAAATTTTTTGAAGGATGAGCTAAATTGAGTTCTCTTTGATATTCTAGATCTTTAAAGAGATCAGTATGCTTTCCTCACAGTGACTCAATTCCCTACTCACTTTGTTTCCCAAATGGATGCCGAGAAATACTGCTGAGGCTTCCTATATTTGTCATGCTGTGTGGGTTATAACAACACAATCTGGCTCCAACAATGCACCTTTCACATCAAAGTCCCCACCAGAAGTCGTTAGGGAGATCTAAGAATAAAAGCAGGCTTGATTTCATCTTTCCTAGTCTTAGAAACATGACACTATACACATAAAAGCAGCATAAGTCTACGACTAAAGCCAGGGCTCTTGTCTTAATAAAAAAAAATTTTAAGGAAGCATCGATTATATTTGATCAACTGAATGAAGTATATTGACTGGTCAGAAACTTTGAGATCAGAGATGATGTGTCAAGTCCTGAAGGTAGCCTTGCTCCCAGTGAATAAATCCAAAAGGGGACACTGCAGATGGCACCAGTGTGTGAGCCGGAGCAGTGGAGCATGGCTTTCTGACTTAGGGGACAGAAAGAGTTGACAAGAATGGAATTTTAATTTTTATGATAAAGAAACTTGTGTGGTTTGCAGCGGTTCTCAACCTGTGGGTCGCGACCCCGGCGGCAATCAAACAACCAAAACACAGGGGTCGCCTAAAGCCATTCCGAGTCATAACTGTAACAAAATTACAGTTTTGAAGTAGCCACCAACGTTATTTTTTGGTTTGGGGTCACCGCAACATGAGGAACTGTATTGTGGGGCCACTGCATTAGAAAGGTTGAGAACCACTGAGTTAGAGAATAGCTCCTGGAAGCCTCAGGTGCTCCAAGGTGGGATTTTTGGAAGGTGAATGGGTCGAGGTGCACTATAGCTGCTGCACTATTAGGAGATGGGCCTGGGTTAGAGGAGGTCCCTGGAGGTGTGACATGGAAGGGAGTCCCCTTCCAAGATCTTTACTTCTCCCTGTACTCCCCAGCCACCATGAAATGAACAGCTGCCAGGCCCTCGCCCCATGCCACTTTGGTATTTGAACCTGCCAATCACAAGCTGTGACCATGAGCCTCAACAAACCTCTCCTTCAGTTATGAGTGCTGAATATTTTGTCCCGACAATAAGAAAGTGACAAGGACCAATTTGGGTACCAGAGAAATGGAGTTATTGTGGTGACTATCTAACCATAAAGAAGCCTTTGCAACCAGCTTATAGAAGAGTTTGGAAAGGTTTGAGGATCTTGGACAGAGCATCTCTAGAAGGGTATAAGCTAAACTTGGTGATAGGTCCTGGCAAGAGCTTAGACGCCAAAGCAGACAGTACTGCAGATGGTAGGCTAGGGTCAGGAGTTTTCAGCTGAGTTCAGGAAAACTAGCAGCAGATGGGTATTATATTTTATAAAAAAAAAAAAAAAATATATATATATATAAGCAGGAAACATCAATAGCAAAACCATATACTTATATACACAGGATGAATCAGATATTGGTCTCAAGAACCTTCAAAAGGTTCAGCATATTGATTATAGCACAATGTAATGCTAAAATTATGTTTGGAATACATGTCACTCTTGTCTTTTTGATATCTACTGCTTCTGGTGTAAACTCAGTTACTGTCATTCTCTCAAGAGTAGTACTTGAAAATAAGAGACTGGGCCAAATACCATATTCTTGACAGGCTACAATTTTGTATTTCCTTGAATTTCCAAATATCTGTGTCAAAATTGTCTAACTGCTTATATCACATTGTATGGAAAGTTATTAGAATATCAATGATGGTCAGAAAATATCATTTCCAAGCTAAGTCAAAGATAATTGATACTCAGAAAGCCAGTAATGATAAGCCCAGTACCTATGTTATAGAGTAATAGTATCACAAAGCTTTCCTGCTGGAGGGTCTGTAAGTTAACAGACCGACAATTGGAGAAAAAGAAGGGCTATAAGGATAATCAATATTTTGGACCTAGCCCTTCAAGGTCAATAAAGACCCAGGATATAAGAGAATCTGTGCTGTAATATCCTATAACTCAGAGGTGTCCCAAATTTCCTGGTCAAGGAGATTATGGGACCTCAGAGGAAAGAGATGAATGAACTGCAGTGCGTCTAAGGAGAGTCACCCAGAGAAAAACATTCTCTCAGGCTTTCACAGAAACCACAATGGCCAAGCAATGGCCGTGACTCGTCCCGAAGGCTAACACTAACAACAGTTCTACAAAGTACTGTCTATGTTATCAAATTTAATCCTGAGGGGATTTGACCCTGGAAGATACAAAAAAAAAAAAGAATGTTT